>JALLOT010001829.1:0-14038 GCA_036939595.1 Thalassiosira livingstoniorum | reverse complement strand
TGCTGTTTTTCTGTAGGATATACAGAAAACATACCGGGGTCTGTCGTTTGTCTGTCGTTAGGGGTCTGTCGTTAACAATTCTGGATTTTTCAGAATTTTTGCAGAATTTTTGTCACTTTCTCGACTTGCCAAGGAATCCCTCGCTCCCATTTTTTAACATCCGAGACCATGCTTCGATCCATTTTCTAAAATAAATTGGAAGTGCATCAACGTGTCCCAAACACAAATAAATGCATCCATCGACGACATGAAAATATGATATTTAATCACAGATATTGTAACATTATTATTATTCAAAGAAATATGATTCGTCAGAAGTTTTGACCCCATCTAGAATCAACGCGTCGTGCCTATTGTTTGATTGGGAAACTTCTCCACCATTTTTTGGCGTCCACATCAGTTTCCAACTTGTCTACCAAAGTCCAACTCCCTTGTTACATTTTGATTCGAGTAGGAGGTGACAGGTGACAATTTCGATCCCCCCTCAACAACTGCAGACATTCAATTTCTTCCAACAACATCGACAGTATTTTTGAATGGCCAAGGATCCTAGGATTTTCTATGGACGTATTCAGAGGTATGGGATATTTTTTCTCCCATCAGCATCGGCCTCCGACTTTTCCCCTACTACGTCCAACTCCCTTGTTGCAGTTTTGATTACAATTTCGATCCCCCCTCAAAAAAGCAGCGCATTTATTTTTCTTCGGCGGCAGGGACTGAATTTTGCAAGTCCAAAGTCATTAGCATTTTTGCATTGGCTGTAAAACGGAATCAGAATTTTCATAAATCGCTGGAGAGCTTCGATTTTTGAACCATCCTACAGCAGCGTCAACATCAGTTTTGCTATCCGATTCCATCACTACGGAACCGTTAATACACTGCTAATAAATCCAGGTCTTCCGTGGCTTCATCAGTTTCAATTGTGACGGCAATCTTCTAAATCGTCCAACCACCAGAGATAATCTCTCAGAAAGCCAGCAAATATTTTCCTAGCTTCCACCAGTGAGCAAAGATGAACGAAGATTTCTCGACAAACCTCTTTTTGGACTGCACCAGCACCAATTCAAACAAATGTCAGTTTCAGAAAAATCCCTCTAATGAAGATTCTTCAACAAAGAGTTTTCCTCTTAGAGAATGGATTGTCCATGCCATCAACGCAGTCCAGTCTACTTCCAAGGCAGATCGAGAAGCTCTCCTGTCATCCGATGAATTTCTACTTACTGCCCTTCGTGTTGCCCAGCTGCTGGCCAAACAAAGTTGCAGCAAAGACACCCCTCTGGTTCCAGGTTCGGACTGGGCAAGCCGAACGTACGTCCTCGTGTCCGTGACTAGTAAAGATGAGAACCAAGATGATTCGTTTTGCAACTTGGAACCACTTCCATTTTCAACTCAGAATCTAATTGATGAACCCATCAATAATCTTCACCACAATCTCAATGATTTTTTTAACGGATTAAATTCGGAAGTCGTTCAAGATAAGGTGGAAGAATGTTCTTACCTTGATGTGGTCGATGCACAATTTGTGCCATCCTTGAAAGATTGCAGTGATACCAGTGGTCCAGTTGATGGGACAAACGATCAACTTTTGTACATATATTCCCTAGGGCTCGTTTTCTACGAACTTTTTTCGGGGGGTTGCAAACCTCCTGGTTTGAAAGTTTCAGGCAATTTTCCTTCGTCGTCCAAAAATTTTTCAGTCGCTTTGGGCATAAACAACTCAAATGAAAATGATGGCAGCTCACACGATGATTCAAATAGTGGACGAGGTAAAACAAAAAGGAAATCAAATGTACAAAATAAATGTGAATTGACCGAAGGAAACCACAGCACAGAACACCTTGTTGAGCCCCTCAGATTACAAGGGATGCCCTCACCTCTCTGCGATTTGATAGCCAACATGCTTGATTGTAGAAATGGAGACTTCCGACAAGATGACTCTTATTGCCGCATGCGCGATGTCATCAATGATTTGACCTTGATGCTGAAGAAGCCCGAATGCTTTCTCCGGGGAGTCGATGTGACAAAGCTATCCGCAATGTGGTTGGATTTTGACAAGGTTTCTGTGTTTGGTAGGGAAGACGAACTTCGAACTCTCCGCGACGTTTACCAACGTTCCGTTTCGGGCAAAAGCGAAATGGCCATTATCTCGGGGCTGTCGGGCACAGGAAAAACATATCTGGCCACAAAATTTGCCAATTTGGTGAGAGACACGGGGGGGAAGTTTCTATCTGCAAAATTCGATCAGTTTCGACAGGCTCAGCCCCTTTCGGCCATCGGGGAGGCCTTGAACAAATACTGTGGATCCATGAAAAATGAAGGGAAAGAACATTTGAAGGTGATTGCAGACAAACTAAGATCCACATTAGGACAGGGTGTGCACGATCTAATGGCATTGGTACCCAATTTGAAAAATATCATCGGTCAACTTCCACTGGAAGAAAATGCTTTCAATCACCTAGATAGTTTCAACCCACAAAAACGACTTCAATACCTGCTATTTCAATTTGTTGAGATCATATCCAGCTTCCCATCATTGCCAGTCACGCTATTTCTTGACGATTTGCAATTTGCAGACTCGGCTTCAATCGAGGTGATTAAACGAATGATGATGCTCTCTGGCATGAAAATGCAACAACAATACTTTTTCTTTCTTGGCAGCTGCCGAGAGGATGAAATGGACGGCAATCACCCTGTGTGGGAAATGATTCGTGCCATACGCCAATCCGGTGTGGCTGCATCATCTATTCCATTGGCTTGCTTTGATGGCGAAGTATTGAATGCCATGGTCTCCGAGCTGCTTTGCCTTCCACCACGCCTCACTCGACCACTTTCAGATGTTGTTTATCACAAGACAAGGGGAAACTTGTTATTTCTTTCAAGGCTAATGCAATCGCTGAATAGGGAAGGCTTGTTACAACTCAGTCTTGCTCGACGTCGATGGGAGTGGAGATTGGAAGAAATCCAAAAAAAGGAGCTGCCGGAAGATGTTGCTTCGTTCTTTACCAAGACAATTACCACTTTGCCAACAGGAGTGCAGCTTTCTCTTTGTGTCCTTTCTTGCTTTGGTGCTTCTGCTGATGATAATGTGCTACAAACTCTTGAAAAGAAGCTCAGTATGGAGTTACTCTCACCGTTGAATGTTGCTGCGAAAGAAGGTCTATTAGACAGACGAGATAGCAAGTATTCCTTCGTGCACGACAGAATACAGGAAGTTTCATACAATATGATTGATTCGGACAAACGTCCATCGTGCCACTTCAATTACGGTCTTTGCCTTTCCGCCGAAGCAATGCGAACTGATAATAGTGGCATGCTTTTTGCTGCAGTGGGACAGGTGAACCGGGGCGGGCCTTCTGCAGTGGCCAACAGAGAGCAAAGTGTCGCAATGGCAAAACTCAACTTTGCGGCGGGGAAGAAGTCTAATGAAATGTGTAACTCCACATCTGCTTTTGAATGTTTCAAGGCGGGACTACTTTTTCTCCCGTCGAACAGCTGGAGCGACAACTACAACCTAAGTTTGCAACTGTACGAGGCTGCTGCTGAGTGCTCTTTAAATTGCGCCGACTTTCACAGTCTTGCACTTTTCTCTGAACAAGTTCTGGCGAATGCAAAATGTTTTGAGGACAAATTGAATACCATCTTTGTGTCTACCTGTGCCCTTGCTCATGCATCTAGACACAAAGAGTTGGTCGAGAAGTCCCTACAATTTTTGTCCCAACTTGGTGAAGATCTACCCGAGTCAAAAACTGCATCTGATTTGCAGTTCCATTTGAAAACAACACAAGAAATGCTCTCCAAGCTCTCAGACAGCGATTTATTAAATTACAAAGTAATGTTGGATTCTTCCAAGTGCATAGCAATGAAGTTTTTGGCAAGGCTGCAGGGTATCCTACTCGTGTCGAAGCCAAACGTACAACCCTTTCTTTCTCTGAAAATGGTCCAGATGTCTCTTGTTTATGGTTTGTGCCCTGTGAGCGCCGTTGGATTTGCTTACTATGGCTCACTCATAGGGAAGCTTGGCAATATAGCCCAGGGCTATCGGTTTGCAAAGTTGGCAATGAATCTTCTCAAAAGAACAGGATCTCTCAAGGTAGCAGGGGAAGTCTATCTCGTGGCTACTCAGATTCTGTTCGCAGTAGAACCAATGCCGATTGCTACTGCATACTTCCTGCAGAGTTACAGAGCGGCCATGGATTCTGGCGACTTGAATTATGCCATTCTAAGTATGAGATACCATTCTTCTTATCAGTTTTGGATTGGTACCAAGCTGAGCATGGTAAGGGAATTCATGGTAAACACTCGCAAACTCTCTGATCAGCACGATCAGCGAACATGGGTCACAAATTCAGCACCAGTTGAAAACTCAGTTTTGTTGCTGATGAGCAATGAGAACGAAACGAATGACTTATCGAAAACAAAAGATGCTGTCAGCGAAAGCTTAAGGCATGATTCTTCCATTGGATCAAACCAACACGTTAGAAATTTGGTCTATTTCCAAAAGATGTACATCAGTTTCATGTTTCGAAGGCATGACGAACTAAAATTCTACGCTGAAAAATTTATTGAAAACAAACTCAGTTGGATGGTTTTAGCGCCAACTCATGCATTCCACTCTTTCTACAGTGGCATGGCCGCATTCTTGCTCTACCGCCGATTAAAGGATGGCATTTGGCTGGAGAGGGGTAATCAGTCTCTTTCTGAACTGAGGTGTTGGGATACATCCTACTTTCACAACAAAGGTCAGCTTCTTGAAGCTGAAAAACTTTTCTGCTTGGGTAATATTGATACTGCTACAGCTATGTACGAGGATGCAATTGCGTCTGCACGAAAACATCAACTTCTTCACGAAGAAGCATTGTCGTGCGAGATGGCTGGGTATTTTTTTGAGCACTTTGGCAAAAAGGAGCCATCTATCAATCATTTTTCCAAAGCAATATCAGGATATCAAGACTGGGGTGCAAATGCTAAGGCGAAGTGCCTAGAAAAATATGTCATTCAGCAATTTGGTTCACCTGCTACTACTGATCTGAAGTCAATGATGATTGCACATGAACTGAATTCGGGAGCTTGTAAGAAAAGTAATGATGTAAATCCTGTCAACTCCCGCAAGCGAGCGATTGTAGAGCACCTGGGTACACATGTGAATCTGTTATAACTTCATTTATGCCCAAACTAAAACTATTTAACTTTGTCTAATTCACTACTTCTTCTTATTTCAAAACTGCAAATACAACTAAGATTTTGAGATGCGACCTTGATGCGACAACATAATTTGACGTTTTGATACGAATTGCCTCCAATATTGGCATTTTTCTGCATGTTGTCCAGATTCTGACCATAGTATGATTTTTTTCACATGAGATAACATTTATGTACTAAAAAAGAAGTTTCCACTCAAAATTTATGTTCTTAGTCAAAGTTTTTTGTTGAATTCTTTTCTCCAATCTAAAACATACCTGGATTGACCATGATGTAAACACTTGTCAGTTTTAGCAACTGTTTATGAATACTTTCTAAAACTGACAAGTGTTGGCAAATATGATTAAAAAAGCTCAAAGTTACTTCAATTTATTTTGATTGACTTAGATTTGAACAAAAAACATTACACATGCTCAATCAAAATGAATGTTTCCTTTTCAAAATCAGAGGAGCTTTTTTCATTAACTAGTTTCTGACTTTTTGTGCTAAGGAGAACTAGCTTTTTATCCCAAAATGAAAATGGGAGCCTTGTACATTTTTCAGATTTTATGTTGTTAAAAACTAAGGTGGAATGACCAACCAAGACACACCAAAGGTAAATGCAGCAAAAAAACAAATTCACCACAAAATCTGACTCCTTTTGCTCTACCAAAATGTTAACCACACTAAATGAAACCAAATCAAACAAAGTGCAACCAAATCAAAATGAATTGCCCCAAAATCATAACATACCATACCAAACAAACCAAACAAAACCAAATGAACAAATACATATTCCTCCATGGAATACATCACTGAATTTCACACCTAATAGAAAAAACTAACACTTTACTATCCACCACTTGTCAAATAGCTCAAAAAACTTAAGGGAATATGCAAAATGCATAAAAAATCTTTTTTGGATTAGGATTAAATTAGTAGGTCACTATGATACTGACATCTAATGATGAACTAAATATTTGGAAAGAAAATACAATATGATAAGCATATGCCCACAGTAACTGGTGTGCAATTGGTCTAACATGGTACTCAGATGGACATTGAGATTTTTTCAGCACAAAGAGTGATTGAAGACAAATAATAAAATGCAAACACCCTTGTTATTTAACCACACTTCCATTGCATTTTTGTAAGTGCTATCACATCTGGTGTACTTTTTCAATTTAGTACTGTATTTTACTTCAACTAAAACTAAGGTTTTTTGTTTTCAAATTTTTGAAGTGTATTCAAGTATTGAAATATTCCTGTACAATATGGTATATGTATATTATGTATGTTTACACTTCTACTCAGATGTCAAGTGTTGATATTGATATTTATTTAATTTTGACTTGATTATTTCATTGTATGTTGAAGGACATTTTCTGTGATTCTGATCTTTTCCATACAAAGAATTATGTGATTTCATCTTGTGTCTAAGGATATACACTCTAGAGTTTTTGGTTTGTTAGGTGTATGCTTAACAATGTAATTATAATTTTATCTCGTTTTTACTTAAATTTGATCCATTTATGAACCTTCCATCTCACAATATCATTATTCACAATGATAACATGTAAATTTACTTGTCTATTGTCTTGCCAGCTATCAACAAGAAACATAATATAGATCAAAAGTGTTTCATGTGTTTTTATGTGAAAGTTGTTCTTTTATTTCTTTGATTCTCACTATTTGGAATTTTATTTCTTGTCTTTACTGCTACTACATAGGAACCACTATTACACCACAGTTTTAAATCTTAGTTAACTAAACTAACAGAATATTGCATGTGTGTGACTGCACATTGCTTTCCCTCTCCTCTGTCATCAGAAAGTGCTTAAACACTCACTATGTAATCAATCTAAAACA
The DNA here is from genome assembly GCA_036939595.1 of Thalassiosira livingstoniorum. Taxonomy (NCBI): domain Eukaryota; phylum Bacillariophyta; class Thalassiosirophyceae; order Thalassiosirales; family Thalassiosiraceae; genus Thalassiosira; species Thalassiosira livingstoniorum. The sequence goes on along the minus strand of JALLOT010001829.1, from coordinate 6,991 downwards.
AAAATAACAAAATATTTTGTTAGTGCAGTCAATGTTTCAATAGCATTTGTTGAAATACATATTTATTTGTAAAAATAAACTGTAGTTGTAAGGGTTTAGTGCATCATGATTCATGTGAAAGATAAACATATTTTGTTCATCTGTTTTGTCCTTGGCAGTAAGAGGAGGTGATATGAATGAATTTACAGATAGCTGTGTTGACTAAAAGAAGGTAATTAATCTGTTTTTTTAGTTTGTTCTTGAATGATCCTTGTTAAATATCAAATATCGATGTTGTGGTTTGTTTCTTAGTGAAGAAGATGCTTTACAGTTTTGTAAATCTATGCGGATAACAGTGCAGAATAAGTTCATTGGGGCAGCAAAAAAGATGGGATCTTTGTTCAGTGTGTTCATCACAACTTGGGACTAGGATATGCCATATCACATCTAATATGCTGTGAAGTTTCTTCAAAAAGGTTTATATCACTGCTCAATGTTTTTTGTTAATTCTCTATGTTGTATTCTTACAATATACATTGTAGATCACACATTGTCCTTTGGCATAATTTTTGAAAAAAAAAAAAAAATAAAAATAAATGAAATCATTCAAAATAGCATTTCTTACCTCTAGAAAAAAATATTATGGACTTTGGTTTTAGGTCAAAATTTCATGTCAAAAGAAGTCAAGAAAAGGATATCTCTAAAGTTAAGGATAAAGCACAAAAAAATAATAACATAACCAGAGAGCCAAGATGAAACACAAGTGTTGTACTTTCAGTTTTGAGGTTTTAGCTATGTTGTTGTATTCTTGAAAGTCAAGAAGTTTCAACTTATGAATATTAGGCTCTAAGCTGACATGATGTGGGATCATAGGATAACTTACATCATTAATTGTGTATTTTTTTTCAAATTTTGTTGATAGAAGATTATTTGATTGGTATATTTTCATTGAAACTTGGCTGACAATATCTGTTAAGTGTCTTAGTCCTGACTAGTTTGTTAGATTGGGGTAGATCAAGTTGACTTAAACTTAAATGTATCCTTTGGAGGGCTTGTGTTTCCATGACAAGAGTGAGCATGTATTGTAATATTTTGGTAAGAAGAAAAAAAATGATGTTGATACATGGAAAGTCTGCAGAAAGTATGGGATGAAAACTTGTTGCTACACCAACAACTTTCATCACAATGATAAAATTTTTATACCATGTACTCAAAGCTCCAAAATACAATCATTACTTTCCATCTGGTGCAATGGGTTTGGATGTTATTGTAATTGTGTTTGCCAGACTTCCATGTGGTAGGTTCATTTGGCAGGGACAGATCTGACGTAGGCTTGGTTGCTGGATTGGCAAGACCTTGGCTAGTAAGTGTTGTCATGTCTTTCAATATTCATGCTCAGACTCTTACCATTTCATTCCTCTTTTCTGCAATAGTTTAGGCCTTGTCATCCAAAACCCATCAGCATGAACTCCAACTACCAAAAAGGTCAATTTAGTGGACCATGCCAAAACAATCTTTCCTTTCTGCTCTCCTCAACTGTGCCATCCATGGTATTTATGGAGAAAATGTTGCTCACATAAAAATTACTGAAATATTTCACCAACTCAGTCAGGAGAGGCAATGACAATGACATGGAATGGGGAATTGCTGCTTTTGTTAAATGAGCACTGTCCATCCAATACCTGTAAGGCCTAAGCTCACAATTTATTTTTTATACTCTTGGAAGCAAGATATTGGCATTTGGATTTTTCTGGCCATATTTTTCATACTCCTACTAGTACTGAGTCTCATGACGTGTTGAGCTGTGCAAGTCAAAAATATGTTTGTGTTGCAACAGATGATTGTACATGATTGGTAACACTTCACATGTCAGAGAAAAGTTGTTACTTCTCTCCAGGAGTTACCAAGAAACATATTCTGTATTGCTTGCTCACAAACCCTTGACCTTGAGTTATTTGATTGATCAAGTTCATTTGTTTTGCCAACTGCACTATTGTGGTTCTGCTGATAACTTGTAAGTGCACTAGATCATGTCTTCTTAAGTACTACCAATGCCAATGATTTTGCATCATCACATTGATTTTGAATTTTGTTTTTCTTTCTTCTTATCTTTTCATGCCTTCTTAGTACATTCATTGTAACTTATGGGCTATTTTCTGTTTCAATAAGATTCAGTTTCTATCCAAGGAGTACAGAACAAGGATGTATCTTTACCATCTTGTGGTGTGGTATGGAAATACCTAGTTGCATCAGAGCAGGGTGTCTTTGACTTTGGAGTTCTTGTATATTCAACATGTAATGGCCATAGACAAAGTCTGATAGTGGTCAACTCTAGAAATCTTTGGGTTTTGTTGTGATTCTTCAGTTCATTTGGTTCTGGTCATAATTTTTTTGATTGGCATTTCCCTTTTGGTAAACTTTTTGTGGAATGCATCGTTGCCATTAAACGACTAACTGCAAGTGCACCCCACCACTTTTGGCCCATATGTAACCCATATTAAAAGTGTTGTTGAGAGTGGGTTTTCATGAGGTATCTATGCAGCTTTCAAGAGGTAGACAGTACACAAAACACTTATATTTAATTGAATTTACCTTAAGCATAACATCCATTTTCATAGTACCTCTAGAAACAAATTTAGTTACATTCTGGCCAGACTGACCCTGCAGTTAGCCAAAAATAGCCCATCTCAAAAAGAAGTCATTTTGACAGCAAACAGTAATGTAGATTACTAGCCAAAGCCAATGTCAGGGTGATGTCTAAAAATTTCAATTTCTCTTCTAACTATGGATGTCATACACATTTTGAACTGAATCGACTTAACTTTTTGACTGTCAATTCATAGAACTGATGTTTTTCTTTCAGCCTTCATGATCAAAATATTATTTTCTCATGCTTTGCATGAGTGCATGTAAAACTTACAATACACCATGTATTGCACACTTTTCCTAATCATACATTTGAATTATCCTAGAGCTGAGAGGGAGGACAAGAACACCTGGATATTGCTGAGTTGTCTTGAATTTTTTGTTAAGTGCTCTCTCTCTCTCACTCTCTGAGGTTGGACATGATGGCTTCACCTGGTTGCATGGCTGTGTCACATTTGACAAAAATGCGGCTTTAGGTTTGTAAGACTTATATTTGCCCACAAATCTAGCCTAGATGTTATTGTTTTTTGGGTGGGGTTATGACTTGTCAAAACATTAACTGTATTGTTTGCTTTATGTTCTACAACTATCCTTCCCGCCATTGACACCATAACCATGTGTATTTCAATGAAATAGTTATTGGTTAAGAAATGACTGCAAATGATCTAACAAGGGTTGAAACTCCTCATATTTTACTTGGTGGTATTCCATCGATGAAATGGGATGGGAATGTTGCATTCATGTTTGCCATATCCCTTAAAGTCAATTGTGCACCACAACAGAGGAATGTTTGACTTACATGTTGCTTGTTCCACTGCTGAAATTGAGGAGTGAGAGGTGGGTCCAATGCCATTGGTAGCATAAATATTGGATGTGAAGGCACAAAATTTGGTTGCATTTTTGGGGTGCTGGAGGAGGTAATAATGTTGTTTCTTACCTCTGTTGCTGTTATGGTAGTTCTTACACTCATGTCATATCCTCTTTTAACAGATTGCAAATTTTACTGTTGCTGATGTTTACATTAAGACTGTTGTTGCTGTTGTTGCTATTGGAACTGCATGCTGCTGCTATGCTTGGGTATCCCCCTGTTCCTGATTTCGATTAAGTTCATCAAGGAGCTGTTAATTTATAACTGTAACTGGAGGAATCACCTAACGTCACTGCTTATTGCTGTTCCGTCACTAATGAGATTTCAGTCCAGTACGATCTGTGTAAAGTTTGGTACAATATCTGAGTGTGTTGCATTCAGAATGAGTTGTTTGGGTTTGAAATTGAAAATTGTGTTATGTGTTATGTGACCTGAGTCATTTGTACTGAGCTTGTTTTAGACATACTGGGATCCTACACACATTGGAAGTAAACATCAATTTCTAATCTGTTGGATGTTCTTCCTCTTTTCCACCCAAAGGTTCCAATTCCTCATGGTTACGCAATGCAATATGAATTGGAAAAGAAAACTTATAGACTGAAAAAAAATGAACTGAACTGTACTTGAATAAAAGACATCACAATTATCAAAAAGAACTCCTGCGGGATGTTTACTATTGTACTTACCTACTAGGCACTGTCATTCATATAAAGCGCAATTACTTTTGCACACAACATCATTGCTTGCTTGCTGTGTATCCATGTGCATGATTCATTTTTGGTTTCAAAGTAAACACCATTACAAAGGCAATGCAACTAGCTCTAAAAAGGTAAATGTTAAACACCCAAAAATTAATCCTAACAAAGTATCAAACACCAATCAGACGTAATCAGACCGCAGAAAATTCATTAACTCACTAAAAAATGTTCAATCTATTTCATTTCTATTCATTCTTACAAACCACCGCATAGAGAACATCCCCATCCCCAATCCCATAATTGTGCAAAAATAAATGATAACTCAACACTTGTCCATCCCCGCTGACATCGATAATGAGCTCCTCTCTGTCCCCCCCTTGGATATCACTGCCTTCACTGCCTTCACTGCTGCCTTTGTCGCCGTTGCAATAAACCAACTCCCACCCAAGGAATACACCATCTCTATCGACCCGTCGTCCTTCCAATCCCCAAGAAGATGCAAATTGATTTTGGATGTGGCGTTTGATGTCCGATATGGAATCGTGGGGATGGATTTTGAGTGGGATGAGTGGGGATGGATCCAGGGCATGATGCTGATTGTCATTGTCATTAGTTGGTGTGGATTGTGTGGTGCCAGCTGCAGAGTCTACAGAGGCTACAGAGGCTACAGCTCTGTCTCCATTGTCGCTGGGATCATTCCAATTTCCCTCATTTCCCCCGCCATTTCCCTTGTCATCGTAACAAAATTCCACACGGAAGGAATAGACATCATACCATCCCTTCATTCGTTTCAATTCCTCCATGGAGTACATTTCACACGCCAATGCCACGCGGGAATCTCTCCCTGAGGCACTGTCATCATTGTCCCAGAGGTGGAATTCGTCTCTTTTGTTCATGAGCGATTCGTAGGCGTGGATTAATTCCGACATAATTTCATCGTCATTTTGACGTTCGTGGTGGTTATCTTTTGGTGGTTGGTTTTGCCGTGTCATATCCGGATGGTGCTGTTTCGCGAGCTGTCAAACGACAAACGACAAACGGCAAACGATTAACGATTAACAATAATTTGCAAATATCAAGAATGAGTGCTGAGTTTTGACTTATGAACTCTGCATCCCAAATGGTTTGTTTTGCGTTTTGCGTTTTGCTGCATGTCGGACGCCAGAACACTGGACCACTCAACCACTCAACCACTCACAACCACTCACGACCACTCACCTTTCGAAACGCCGCCTTGATCTCTTGCCTAGAGGCATTGGCACCCACTTGCAATATGGCAAATGGAGATTTTCGTTTGGATTGTTTGGATTGATGATATTGTTGGGATTGTTGATTGATGGTGGTGGAGGACCATGTTCGTATTGGAGTTCGTATTTGAGATGACCACGATCGGATTTGAGTTCGTATTTGCAGTATTGGAGGGAAATGGAGGAAGTGGAGGAAATTTGAAGATTGCAGGGACGGCAGGGATTGCAGTGATTGCACAGTACAATTGTCGCGATGATGATATTCCATTTTTGACCATTTGCCATTTGATCGATGTTGCTGCATGTTTTGCTGCGTGGATTTCAACGTGTATATTTGGCGATTATGGCGACTATGGCGACTATGGCCAGTAATTCTTGGCGAGAGAGGAAGCGAGGATAGCGTGGATATCGTGGATAGTGATGGCAGACGCGACGACATCACCCGCAAAGGCCAGGCATCTGAGACGTATGCCGCGTCCGCCGAGTTCGCCGCATTCACCGAGTTCACCGAGTCCGCCGAGTCTACGGAGTCGCAACAGTCGCAGCATCTTTGGCGTCTGTGGCATCTGCGACTGCAGGGACGTCGACACCGTCGACATGAGTTCATCCATCCATTGCTTGGTGTGGAGCCATTTGATTCTAGAGCGGGTTGTTGTGTAGTTTGTAGTGCTCGTGCAGCTACTGATGGCCATGCTATTCGTGCGACCGATGCAATTGGAACCATTGGAACTGACTTTGATGCCTTCGTAGCATTCATGGTGGGATCGTGGCAAGTATAAGTGGCAATTATTGATGGGGGCTGGTTGGATTTTTTCTGACTACATATGTAGTATCATCTTCTATGAAAAGAACATCGAGGAGGAATCCAAATTCGAATCCATCCGTCTTGTCCTTTTCCCATGTCATGTGAAACTTGTTGTTTAAAACCTTGATTATTCCTAGATCTAGTGGTGGGAGTAAGATTTTCTCAAACTTTCAAGATACATCATACCTTAAGTACCATAGCTAGTAAGCATTAGATACTAGGTAGATCTATTCTACCTACATAATGAATACTACTAAAAAAAGTACTCGTAGTATGTCTATTGTGTGGTACAAATAATAACGTTTTTTTCCCTCAGTTCTGTATAAAAATGGCTATTTTGATTTTTGGCAGGATTAAGGGCTGTGTTTGTTGTACAAATTTCTGACTACTAACATATCCATTTTGGATTCTACTTGTCATTACCTTTTCAATGAATGATACATGATACCCTGTGTCTACCAGCATGTCTTCCATCTCCCTCAGCAACAATGTAACAGACAACTACATCCGACCATGGCGGATCACGTATGCAATTGGTCCCATCAAAAACGGATGGCAACAAAGTTGAACAAAGTCAAAACAGACACCATTGTCAGGGGACGGTGCTTGTTGATGCCATAGTATAAGCAACTAGCCCATTCTAACTTGTAGTTGGTCTATTGTCACAGTTCAAGGCACCATGGAATGGTATACCTACCGTAGGCAATGGAGGAATGGCGCATACAAATGTTCAGCAGATTGGACAAAA
>JALLOT010001828.1:0-14040 GCA_036939595.1 Thalassiosira livingstoniorum | reverse complement strand
AAAAGCAGAATTAAGTGTAGAAAAAGAGCCCGAAACAAAATTGGAAAACGAGCCGAGCTCGTTTCCACCGATAATGACGGTACATTGAAGTAATTTTATTAATTATTCTCCCATGTTTCCCCTCACCTGTGTATGTAAGGCCCAGAGAATACAATACAACATGTGCAAGGCAGTCCGTGCTCTAATCCAATTATGAGCCCTGCTGAGAAGGAGATGTGTATAAAGTCTCAACCAACCACTTAAGGTATAGTACTTGCTACTCCTCATGTTAGCGCAAGATGTGTGTTTTTTAAAACTTATATTATTATTCTGTCTGTCTACAAACTTGCTGCCCTGTCCTATTCACTATTCCATTTATCATATGTAGACTTTTTATTTACAAATTAGTTAGCCTTACATACCACATTGTGCTCCTTTGACCATCCTTAGATTTTAGTACATGAAGTATCTTCATTTTGAAGAGATTTGCATCTACAAGAAGCCACAACAAAGATAATAATAGTAGTAATTCTATAATCAATTTATTCTGCTGGCAGTGGTGTGATTGTAAAATATTCAAAAACTATTGATTCATGTAGCTGTCACCAGTCAGTATTTGACAAAGAGAATGTTTATTCAACAGCTAATGCAATTCAATATAATCCACACATAGCATTCACTGGTTTGGATGCGACTTTTGATCCAAAATAGTTGAGTGTTGCAGAAAAACGTAATGCCAGGCTTTATTTTTGCATGTGGCAAAAAAAATCAAATAATTTACACACTGCCACGTGACCATGATGGGCCCATTCCGTGATCAAGAATCAACCCATGAACAAATGAATGCAAGCTTCTATTGTTTCCTAGTCATTCTGCCCAATTATCCTCAGAAGAAAATTATCAATTCAAATTGATGTCACAATGCAGTCTCATCACTGCTTGCAGTTTAGTGCAAAAGTTATTGAGCTAAAATTAGTGATCGTGACTGAATGTTGTATGGCAACACTCCCATTGACTAAAGCCAGAAAGAAGTAAATTTTACTAAGATATTCCCAATTTTCTTTCTGTATTTGATTTGAAACCTGCTGCTCGCTCTCTCAAAAAACCTTCATAACAAGAGCCAATTTTGTTTCCCTATACAAAAAAGCAATCGAAACTACAAGTTTCTTGGAGGTACAACAAATCTTTCCACTCTGTGGCATTTTTAACAAAATTGAGGAAATCAAAAGAGTATCTAGAAATGCAAACAACTCACCAAAAATTAATGACCAAAGTATTTTTTTCAGATATTACAGACAATAATTTTGGTGTTACTTTAATTTGAAAAAATAAGTGTTACATATTTACAAAAACTTAACAAACAGCAATAATTCAAACCATTTTTTTGGATGCATGCTCAGGCTCTAAAACAATGGATCTGGATCTCAAAATCATCATACATTAGGCTCTGTCTTTTCCTTTTTCAGTAAACAGCTTTGAAGCTGTTGCGCTCCACTCTGAATATTGAAATAAAATGTTTCTAAAGGCTTTTTCATCAAAGGCACCAGTTGAATGATAACCCTCATGGTCAGTCAAAACGGCTTCAAATTATTTTTCTTCCAAGTTTTTTTTCATCCCACCAATGGCTGCAATGAACTAAGAAGATGCTTGATACATGTCACCATTTTAAGAAAAGCTCTAACAATGACAGAGACCTCTTCCAACATCAACTGTTGCAAATGCTTGAAGTGTTTCTTGTTGTAGCTGCTAAGAATGAGTAAGTAACAGTAAAATTGAGGGATCACATCTTCTTTTGTTCTCACATTTTTAGCAACATGACAAAAGACTATTATTTTCATTACCAACTTTCATTATTTTTTGTAAAAACTGATTGAATTTGTCATTCATTATTTGGTATCTAATTTCTTGGTATAGGCTTTAACTCTATTAGCAATTATTATTTGCTGTAAATTTCTGAGGCAATAGATTGCCTGAAGGCTCTTTTCCAAATTTATTAAACTTCTCAAAAAATGTTTAAATTTTAACAGGAAATATTAGTGATGAAGCTTTCTAGAGCAATAGATGGCCTAGATAGAAAATTTTGAAAAGCTTATCAAGAAACATATTGAGTGTGTTCAGTTTATTTATGAAAATTCAACTAGTAGTTCTTGGGTTGCTAGGTATGCTCCTGTGCTTAGTGACAATTGTCCAATGTCCCATTTCCAAAGAAAGCCCTTCAAGGACACGTCCTTAGGACATGTCCAGGTCATGTCTAATGTCTCAACTGGACATGTCCTTGCTTTAGACAATTTTTTGTAGGACAATGTCTGTGTCCATGTCCATGTCCAAGACATGTCCTAAATATTCAATTTTCTTACTTACTAGCAATACTTTTGGTGCCACATTATGTCTGTCTCTTAAGATAAGAATGCATAATTAAGTTAGATTAATGTTGTTGATGATGATGTAAAAGTTGTTCAAACAGAATAATACAAATGTATGAACACTAAGTAACCTTACTCTAAAAGCACACCCAGTCCCTTTAAGTACCACACTTCAAAAGATGTGATAATTTGATCAAGATGTCATGGATTATTTATGACAGGTTGGTACAATAATGACAAGCATTCAGCACCACGGCCAATGATGATTGGGGGAGGTCCGAGTAAAAATTATGGATGGGCACAGACTTTGTTGAAGCATCACTGCAAATATTTCTATGATTGCTTCATCAGATTCTGATACTGACATTTCTGTGTGTTAATGAAGGTCTGTGACCAATGAGCTGAAACAATTATATGTGAACATAAAATGTATCAAGAACATACTATTCATAAATGTGTTACCATTTCTGTTTACAGGTCAATTGGTTTGTTTCAAATCTCATGGTGGAGAAATACAGTAAAAGATGCAGTATCAAGTGTGACAGAGGATGTGATGGCAGCAGAAAAATCTATAGATGGAAGTAAAACATGCAGGCCCGATCAATAAAGCAATGTATGCATGCAATGATCTCTCTCTCTGGATGCATAATAATATTATTGTGTGTATCATTGGACATAATATTAAAAACTACTATTATTATGCTAAATTTCAGTACTATTGTACGGAACTTGAATACTTGTTGTGTGCATGCTTGGACATGAAAAACTCATGTCCAAATTTGGACATGCAAGGACATGCTTTGCCATGTCCTCATGTCCTGCTCAAAATCACGGACATTGTCCAATGTCCAGGACATGTCCTGGACATGTCCTGGACATTTGCCACTAAGCATTGAACTTGGTGAGATCAATTGTGTTCTGCTCACCACACTCTCTCTTGTGCATGGTGTGGCAGACATGACCCCTAGCCCTGGCAGCATCTCTCCCAATTCTTTGTCCCCTGCTTCTAACATGTGGAGCTCTTTGATTTCCGAGAATAAGGAGAAACAAACAACATTTGTTCTGAGTCAGTATACTTGGATTGATCATGTATTCAAATAATCAATTACTCATGCAAAACTGTATAGATGAATTAAGAGAACTAGATTTTACTCTTCTAGTCAAGAGATCTGTCCATGAACTGTGTCTTTTTATGTAAGTGGAAATTGCTTTTGATTGTTGGAGCATAAGTATCACAATCACAAAGCAATGGACTCAGTCAAAGTGCCAACAATTTTTTGCTTCTCTGTCAATTTGTCATCAATTTCATGATATAAATGATGCACTGATATCCTCCTTTAATACTCTGTCTTTTCAATTGGAGTGAAATGTTTATAGTGACAATTTAAGTAATTGATCCAGCCAATTTCTGTAATAAGTGGAATCAGGTGACAGATGGCTTTTTGGTTTGCCTCAATGATATTTTGTGTGTAGATGGAATCATTTGTTCTCTTTTGCTGGTTTTGATTTTGTCCATCCTTTTGTTCACAAGCATTATGTGCATTTGACAGAGGCATATTATTTTCCTGGAAGATATATTGATGCCAAAAAGATGAATCAGGTTGTCTTGTTGAAAGTCGGCTTGTACCAACAGAGAGTCACTGGGTGTTACAGAGTATGAAAACAAGCAAAATGCTTGGTTCAGCAGCTTACACCCAATTCTGTCCTCCAATGACTTCAATTGTGGATAGACCTTACATTTTTTGGTTTTGAAGTTTTTGGATGATTGATGGGTAAATTATATTTGGATCCAGTTAAATTTGAATCCAGGGATTCAGAAACAGATTTATTGATAGAGCATGTGATGTGCCAGTACCATACCTTAAGTAGGTATAATAGTATTGCACTATTCTTAAGTACAACATAGTGCATGAGCAGCCCAGGCAAAGCAAACAACGTTGACAATAATGGCAACAACAACAGGCCAATGGCAGAAGCCAGAAGTGGGAATATTTTGGTGATTTTACATTATAATTGTATTGCTAGAGAAGTGTTTGTGAAGCTTTATTTAAAATTATATTTTCATTATCTTTTAGATCCAGAATTTTTGCAGTGGCAAACTGAACCAGATGTTGGTTGTAGGTGTACAGGGATCATTTGATAGATTGCCACAACAATGACAATGATGACAAGATCAAACAAGCAAAATATTTCCATGGCAATCAAATGATCCCCTGTGGATCATTTGATTGACATGGCATGGTTTTGGATCAAGCAAGTGCAGCTTATTTGTTTGTCATGGCAGGTGACAGGCAACAATGCCGCCATTTTTTGTTCACAATCAAATGGGCACATTTGTTCATTAGATTATGAGACATTGTGGACCTCAATGCAAATAATCACCAAGGTATTTGAATGAGCCCCCCATGGTTCATTAGCATTAGTATGCCATCATGATTATTTGCATTGAGGTCTACAGTGCCTCACAATCAAATGAACAAACATGCTCATTCAAATGCAATGGCATCGTGTTCCATTGTCATCTCATTGCTTGTTGGCCTGAGTTTCAAGTGCATCATAAGGTACTCCTATAATACCTTAGATAATACTCCTACTATAGTACTTACATACAATATTGTTCTACTGTCATACCTACTTTTAAGTATGTAGGAGCAAGGAAGCACACAAGCAAGGGAGGGTGATGTCACCATGGTGTACCATAGCGTGATACAGGCCGCATTGTTTTTTTTTTAATTCATTTCATTTTTTTGGAAATTTCTGGATCTGGATCCCTGGATCCAAAAGTGCTGGATCCAATTATTGTTTCTCAGTTGATGATTGGATAGAATAGTTGTCAATTGATAAAATAAACAAAAATGAAGTTAGAATTGATGCCTGAAGGATGGGGAAAAAATTAAAGAGGTTCCTCCTTGTCTTCATTTGTGGGGATGGTTTTTAAGAATCTATCCTGTCTGCTCTGTAGAGTTTTTCCTCTCTTTTAATAACACTATTTGAATGCCAGGCAGCAACAAGTTCATCATAATGGAATGACAATGTCAAAGATTAAAGTCAATGAAACATTTTCTGAAACTTTAATAATGGAAACAATGCTGTTACTGTTATGTGATATGTGAGTTTACAGTTAGACATATCAAAAGAATTAAATAATATTTTAGATAAACTTACCACCACTGCTAACTCAAAACAATCAACAAAAGCAAATTCTGTCAGATCAGCTGCATTGATTGAACCATGTGTGGTGATCAATCATCATTCTCATGATGGCAACAACATTGATGCCATTGATGGAGTCAATGCTGTTGATGACATTGATAGTGTTGCGAGCCAACAACATTGTCCATGGTGTTGATGGTGTCAGTGATCGGTGATGGTTGCAATGGTAACATTGGCTGGTGATGGCCGTGATGGTGACAATGGTCAGTGATGGTTGTGATACATTTGGTGATGGTCATGATAGTGGCTTTGGTCAGTGATATCATTGACCATGGCACAGTGATCAATGAGACACACCAGCAATGTGCGTGGATTGCATCAATGACGTGAATTGCATTGATGATGCCAATGGCATTTTGAGCCAATGACAATGATTGTATCAACAGGGTCAACCATTAGTGATGGTATTGATGGTGTTTGTCAATGTCATTGATCAATCATTGCCATGTCAAGCCATGTCAACAACATCAATGGTGGCATTGATTGCGATGCCATGGATTGCGACCATGGTGTTGCAAGCCAAGGAAGTTGATTAGAGGTGAGTTTAAAAAAGAATTGATGGGGGGTGAAAATCAAATGACAATAAACCAAATGAAGAGGACATACATTGATGATGGTTACACAGTAGTTTGCTGTTGTGAGGGGTGGGGTGACGGAGTATTGTAATATCTCAGATGATTCCATCAGTACTGCTACCATTGCCTTGGTCAGAATAACAACTCAATATTATTTTTGTTGTGTCTGGTTGTTGGTAGGTATATAAGATGGTTATAGATAAATAAAAGCTAAATGGCAATGAATATTTTTCCAGAACAAAAAAGTTATATTATCTATTTTAGCAATGCCCTGTATGAAATCCAGTAGGATTCAGTCCAGTAGGAATGGACAGACTCAGGTACAACTTACAGGCAGTGCTTCCACCCAATAATAATAAGTAGGTAGTACATTTTACTTATGGCTGTTTTGGTCTGTTTTGTTTTTTGTTTGGGATGGAAACCCACAGTCCACAATTCTGCCTATGGTACCTGCTTCTTATTAGTGCATTGACATATCTCTTCCCCATCTTCTGTCCTCTGTCGTCGGAGGCTTTTAGCCACTTTGTCTGTCCAACATTTTTGTCTGGGCCTCATAGCTGTGGTGATGATGGCCTTCACATAGACCATTGTTGGCGTGTATTCCTTCCTCTCAAACAACACCATTGACTGCTGGATACTGGTACTGGATACTTTCATGCTAGTACCAATATTCAGCCTGCCTCTAGCTACTAGCTATGAGGTTGCTGTCTGCAGTAGTTCTGGCCATTTTCCAGGTCTAACCTGGCGAAAATAAAGTTTTGATTCATTTCTTCGTTGAACGCCACTTTAACCTTGGTATTCACTATCTGGTAGCCTACTTTGCACACTTCCTTGGAAGAATTGTCAGATGTTGCCAACTCGAACTTGAAGTTAAAGTTTGACAGTTAATTGCACAGAAATATACAGGAAATTGAAGTAATTTTGTCTCAAAGAGTTTCAACTTTAGAATCAATCAATAATAATGACACCAAAGATAATAAATCAACCTAACTTTGTAGCGCTGCATGAAAGTTTTTAGTTTCAATAGTAGAATGCATGCAGAATTTTGAAAGAAATGAATTTTAATGGTAGAGGACCATTTAGATACATTATTTAGCAATCGATATATCTACCTTACATCAATCAATTGAACAATAATGGTCTCTATCCGATCGACAAGCCTCTGTGCTCCCCAATGTGCATAGCACTTCTTAGCCTCGGCAAGACAAACCAGAGCTTCGCAGTTTTTACCTCTGTTAAGAAGAAAGCAAGCCTTTTTCTCATATGCCAGTCCTTCTTCGTGAACAAATCGGTGGTCCTTCGCAGCTTGTATCGATGCATCATACTTGGCAAGGGCTTTTTCTTTGTTTCCCTTCATGAAGTGATACTCGGCTTCCAATAATAATAACTTATTGATGAAGTTCCAATTCGAGCTAACAGCCCAATTTTGCACCTTGTCCATGGCATCCTCACCCATTTTTACCCAGCGTTCTTTTTCCTCTGAATGTTTCCGGGCAAAGTAAAATGCAATGAGACCATCGATGACAACACCTACTAAGACAAGAAAAAAGCGGCCATTTTGTCCATTAGGATACTCCAAGCCTAATTCTAACATTTCTGCTGCTGTGTCCATGTCCCCTACCAAAAAGGAGAAATATTTTTTCTTGGTAAGTATGCACCGAATGTCCCAAACAAAGTTGTTTTGTACAGAATCCTTCAAAAGCGACTCCTCTGAGCAATCAAGAAAAATCATATAGGAGCTCTTGTTGGAACCAAGCAGTCGTTGAACAAGGTCATGAGCGATCACTAAAAACTTAGCAATATTCTTTTGACTACATTGCAATGCCCTTTTCACATATAAGGATATTTTCTCATCCAGAGTCGACACTAGCTCGCCACAACCATACAAGGCTAACATAGAATGGATATAAAGGTGTGACATAGAGTACTCTACATCCCCAGTCTGTATACCCTTATCATATCCTTCAAGGTGCATTGGTAAAATTGCTAGTTCGAAAGAGGACGGAAGGCTGGTTGGCAAACTACTCAGAGCAAAATTGGATGAGTTTCACTTGACATAATTATCATACCTTGAATAGGCTCTTTCCACACATTAATGAATGAGTAGACACTTGCATAGACTCGAGGTAATAACTGTGTTAAATTGGGATAATAAGTACAATTTTTCAGGAACTACTTTCAAATAGAGCGAATAAGGGAAGTACAAACTATTGACATACCTCCTCTGCTCCTAACCTTAACATGAGTTCTACAGCTACGTGGCCCATTCGATACCCTCCATCAAAATCAGAAACTTGTTCAGTGACAAGCCCTGTGAAATATGTTACAATTCAATGCATTAGAAAAAAAATTAACAGCATCAAAAGAAATTGTTTCCTACTCACAACCCCCATACAAGCCAAATGCAAAAGCAGATATTTTACACACTCCATGTTGGATAGATAGTTTGACCATCCGAAAGACTAGAATTGGGCTCAGTAAGGGCTCAGCATGATAAGCTGACAAAACAGCATGATTCAAAAACTGCATTACAGCCTGAAATCGGTTGGATGGATGAGGGTAGTTGAGTAACAAAGTCAATATTTAATAACATCGAAAATGAATAAATTCAACGTACCAGCATGTGTTCATCTGTCATTGTAGGCAGTGCAAGCAATTCCGTCTCTGTTTTGTTTTGTAGCAGCTGCTTTACGCTCTGCGCTTCACTCATATAGACGTCATTATCGACATGCAATGGAACTGTCTCCCCCAACTATTAATCATTAAAAAGCAACACACAGTTTTCGTCAATATCAAATTCTCAGAGACATTTCCCAAGACATTTTACTATTAGCAACACCCACTTACCTGCGATAAAACTGATATGCATTTTGCGATTGCTGGATCAGGATGATATTTTTTCGCGAAAAGTCAGAGTGTTGGTGTTAGGTCAGACAAAAGAAACTTCAGAAGTGACATGCTCCCAGTTGCGAGTGATTAAGACGACATACCTTCTTGAAACTTCGAGGAAGCAGAAAGATAACGAATGAAGTTATGGTAGATGTTAAGTTTATCCTCAAAACTCCTTGCTCTAAGTATGGGCTCTTGGATGATGGACGACAATGACGAAAAGTCTAAAACAACAGAGGATCGTCACAAAAATTCCAAAAAAGAGAGTTTGGCTGTAAAATTCACAGTAAAATGTAAAACATAAGGATTTCTTTCATACCTCCACTGACATAGAGTGCTTCGGAAGCCGCATCGTAAAGTTTGATGGTCAAATTGTATTGATCATCGTCATCCCAACAATCTTCACTGAGAAGACTGATACCTGCAAGGAGATACTTTGCCGCAGAATCAAAAGCAGCAGAATAAATAGCCTTTTCACCAGCAAGTAAATTCAAACGAGCTACTTCGTTTTTTTGCTGCTGTGATCGGATGAGGCGGAGGCCAACATTCATATTGGCTACAATTGTGAAGACGAATTCACTTAATTCTTCCGATGGTGTTTTCAAGAACAGCCTTGATCCCAACAATACGTGGAATGACTCTCTTTTATTCTCCGGGATCAATTCATATGCCTTTGCAAAAGTCGCAAGGCACAAAAATAATATAAAAGGAATGAGAATCATCGAAGAACCTCAGCGCCTAAGACATTCTAGTGCATTGCATGATTATGCCTTACCGCTTGCTGTACTTGATCATGTGCCCAACAATAACTCCCTGCTGCTATCTCGTGGATGAACCCACCTTCAACCGCAAACATCAAGAACTCGTCCAAGTTAGGCTCATTTTTTATGGACTTCTCTAGAATTCTGGACTCAAATGTAGACCCCAGGCAAGATGCTAGCTTTAGGCCCATTTGCATTTCACGGGGCAAACGCGTCATTCTCTGTGACATATGATGGACGACGCCTTGGGATATTTCTTTCAACCGCACTTGGTTTACATCAAACTCCCATCTTTTCGAGTTAAGATTGAACCTAAGTAAGCCCTCCTCATTCAGCGATCGCAAAAAGTTTACAACAAAGAGAGCTAGCCCTCCAGTCTTGCTATGAATAACTGTCGACAATGGTTGACATATTCTTGGTGGCAAACACAGTGCCTCAGAAACTAGAGTGTTCACGCAATCTTTTTCAATCGGCCCTATCGTCATCGTCATGACGCTGATGCCTTGCTCTTGTACGGATTGAACCATTTTTTTTACTCTATGATTGGAAACAACTTCATTGTCTCTGTAACTTCCGAGGAACAAACAGTGTTTAATATCAGGATCAGACGTCATCATGGCCACAACACTAAGGGTTGTTTCGTCGGCCCATTGCAGATCATCAAAAAGTAGGGCAAGCGGTCGTTCTCTGCTTGATGTTGCAGCAATGAGTTTACAAAGTAAAACTTTCCATCTCTGTTCAAAAGAATTCGGACCGGGCACATCCTCGTGGCTTTGGTCGTATTCCCTCCCCATGAGAGTTTCAAGAGCTGGTATTGATTTCGCAAGAACACCACACCCCGCACCGACAACGTCATTTATCCGCCTCCTCATTTTGAGGATGTCCCCGGTTTTCCCTTCCTTCACAATGTTGTCATAGAATGAGTCAAGTGCCGAGAACAAGACGCAATCTGGCCGCGTCCTCAAATCAAACTTGCCACAAATTAGGTGCCCATTGGACTTATGCAGTGGTTTCTCAATTTGTTTCAGCAATGACGTCTTACTGCAGAACGAAATTGAGATTTAGATTTCAGAGAGAGTNCCAGTACCGGGGCAACCCGATACGAGCACAACAATAGGCTGTCCCCCTAACTGTAAAACAGAGTTCAGAGCATGCAATAGCATAGACATTTCTGATTGCCTTCCATAAAATACATCCACAGGCAGCTGCAACCGGCCATGAGTAATGAGTGCATCCATATCAAGACTCCTCAGATACACGTCTGACTTGTTCAGACATAGGTTTAGATCAAACAGCACCTGATTTGCACTTTCATATCTCTCTGGTGTGCCCATGTCATTCTCAACATCGCGTGTCATTAAAGTGGATACCACTGCCCCTAAATAAATCGGAACGCCATCTCCAAGGGATTGTTGCTTTCCTCGCTTCGCCAGCTTTCGGTCAAAAGCATCGCTCAACAAAACTTCCAGCGGTATTTGCTCCCCACTGAACAACTCATTTAACACAGCCCCCAAATCCAGAAAGTCTACTCCCTTAGCCTTCCTGACAGTTGATGCATCTCTATTGTAGAAAATGATGGCCCTCGATAAATCGATAAACGTAGCAACGTAGCAATCATCAACCAGGTCGACAATGATATTGGATGAAGACAGATTGTTGTAAGCCACCTCGCCATCATGAAAATCGATGAGGGTTTCGACAATAGCTATTGCAACCCTGATGCGTACACTGAAGCTGACTTCCGGTCGAGATTGAGCCTGTTGTATCCATTGCTCCAGCGTGATCCCTTCGACCCACTGAGAGATAGAAAACGACAACAGAAAAAGTTAGATGATGGGTCATTCATTAAAGCCCCCCCCCTGGATCCAGCCAACGCAATCGACAATCGACAATTGACAATCGACACACAGGGCCACACACCTTGAAATGGATAGAGCCGTCGAACCCCTTCACATCAACGACCTCTCGTTTCCGACACGTAGAGGGGAGAAACCTGGATATGATTTGTTCATGGGCAAGACGCGACAACTGCTCTTCCGTCGGGTTGGGATCGATGAGCACTTTGACGCCCTCGTTCTTCTTCTGGTATATGGCTGTGGTATCACTTTGGTAGACGAGCCTAGTGGTCTCGGACGAGGAGAAGGAAGAGAGGTCCATGGTGTCCTCTCTGATGGGCGGCAAACAACATCTACTATACCTACTTACTTACTACTTGGAGGATGGATCTGCCCAAATCTGCCTTATGAAGTCGCGTTTAAAAAAGTCGGAGGTTGGAGGTTGGATGCATGGTACGGTATTAAAAGTACTACTAATGTAGTACCACAATAAGTAGTACTGTATTCTTGGATTGCTATGACGAATCAAAATTTGAAAGTCGACTGATGATAAGACCAATTTCAATTGACCTACCTATTCAATTTAGAAGGTCAAGAAACCCCCAAACACAGAGAAACAACCTCTAAATACAATCAGAAGTGTGTCCAAAATAGCATCAAATACACTAAAATTTAGTAAAAAGGTTTCAATTTTTTCTTTTTTTTTTGAAATTAAATTATTACTCATTTTTTCCATAAAATAGTTCTTACACTAGATTTTTGTCTATCAATACATAATTATCTAGGGTATGATACTGTAAGATACCTGCAACATTCCAATATACTAGGTAGATAGAGAAATAAAAAAATGTGGAATTTGAAGGTAATCCCTATTATTTAGTCTGAGTTACAACTTTTTCAACAAAGTACTTTATCAGAGCTATTTTATGTCGTTTTGAGGTGTTCCTTAAATTATAATGTCAAAAACTTGGTCAATACTTATGAAACTCTTACAAAACTCTTCTGACCAATAGTCTACTCAATTGTGTAGTGGTCAGTAAAAATCAGAAGTGAAAAATATTGATTTTGACTGAGATAATAATGTCACAAGCCAGTTTAATGTCATAGCAATTCAAGACTACAGCAAGGTAATAGAGACTGGGAGTGATTCTGTGCCAAAAGCATGCAGGAAAGATGTTCCTAAAAAATCGAATGTCATTTTATTTTGTTCAAGGGCTAACAGATGGCTGGCCAGACACTAATCAAAACACTTTTCTCTGGACGATCAAGGTTGAGTTTTGAAAATGAATATGAATGCCAGACGTCATCTTTGAAATTCAAATTCAAAAGGCAAGGTGATTCTCTTGAATTCAAATTTCAAAATGGGTTTTAGGGAAAACAAATTTTGGAACATCTTTCCCTCTCATAATCTAACAAAAACTTAAGTTTCTCTCCCAGTCTCTATTCCCTTGACTACAGTATTCTTGTAGTTCTATCACATTGATTGTATTTTGGAGCTGCACAGCTCAGTCAAATCTCAATATTTTTTCTTCATTTTTTCATTCCCTTTCTTAGTGGGTGGTGCAGGTTGTAGCAAAAATAAAAATTTCAATTGAGTAAAAATAACAAAAATTGTATGAGTTGCATAGCTCTAACATTTGACATTAGTGTCACACACATTTCAAATGAAATTTTTGGTCAAATTCCATCTCAAAAAAATAGCATTAACATACTTTTTAACAACCACAAACAGTATTTGTATTGGAAATTAGGAGGTACTTGTATTAGATAGATGTACCTATTGTACTCATACAGACACACACTACAATCTTGTACTGTAATTTAATTCTGTTTATTTTTAGTTTTAGAGCTAGATTTATTGTCAAAAAATGGTCAAAAATTGTGAAAACAGCCGCAAAATTAACTCTTCAATTCCTATGTTAAATGATCATTATGTATTGATTAATTCGGCGGTTTTTGAACCATACCAATCGATTTGGAAGGTTGATTTTACCCCCAGAAGGTTAGAAATAATCGAAAACGTCATAGCAAATCAAGGGAACAGTGGTACCATTGGTGGTACCTACCTATGGTATATTACCACTCCTATTTATGAATTGGGCCTGACGTGTTTTTGTTCTCTGCTGCATGCTCTCTTCTGTCTTTGGGCCGGTGCTGTCCGATGCATGATTTGAATTTATGAAAAAAATATTTTTAGCGAAAAAATGGTGTGATATTCTTGTGTTCTGATGGGGTTAGTACAATAATAAGGTGATTGTCACTTGTTCATGCTGCCACCTTGCTTGACAATTGTTTACGTTATTCTACCATATGTCATTCTGTTACTACATATTATTATGTTGTGATGTTACAGACTGGATATGCATAAGGTACCTGAAACTTGCATTGTAATGAACATTTATCTACATTGATAACCTCATAATCT
>JALLOT010001827.1:0-14041 GCA_036939595.1 Thalassiosira livingstoniorum | reverse complement strand
CTCCAGAAAATCGTGAAAATATTTGGTATTCTTGACGGAGTATTGTATTTTGAAAATTCTTTACATGACATAGTAGAAAATTTCCAATTCCCTCAGTTCCATGTAGTTTTATGTCTGAATAATGTCCTTTACAAAAACTTAGACTAAGGCTATCTCATCTGACCTTTTTTAAGCCAATTTTCTGAAGTAATAAGCTTGATAAATCTAAAAATGAATTCTCTGAGCTACAAACTTAAATTAGTTACAGGTTTCCAGATCCTCTATTGAGTTGGAAGATTTCCAACCTTCCATTTTACTTATTTTATTCTTTGCCTATTATTTCACATGATTTGTTACGTAACAAGATATAAAACATCTCTGAAGAAGGACAACAGCCAAAATCCATAACTCCAGCTTAGGTCCCTGCTGAACCTTGTGTTTTGATGGACAGAATAAGTCCTAGACAAAGTGTTTAGAAGAAAGTAACTTCACTAAATTAAACTTCATTTAACTTTATACCTTAAATCTATCATCATTATTATTATACTGTACTACTATGCTGTTGGAATTAAATAGTTGCCATAGGTACTATGATGGCAATGCCAACAATGTCAATGATAAAACAGTAAGAACAAATGATGATGTGCTGCATATCATGGATAGCCAGCTCTCAGTGACAGACATGTGCCCTGTGCTCTTTGAAAAAAAAAACATAACATTGATGGTGTTCCCCATCCAACAGTGCACTGCCCTAGGCTAATGCCCAGCAATATTGAAATTGCCAAGCAATGGAATGGTATCATTTCATTTACATAAATTAACCACCATTTTGTAGGTGCTATCTGGTTTTGAAATATAATCAACAAACCATTTTTCTTTCATAATAAAATTCATCACTTCAACAGTATTGTATCTTGTAACAAGGTATCATCTTATTCCCACCACCTTTCAAATGCAGTTTATACCATTGTATAATGGGGTTATGACTTTTGTACTGTGAGTATCAAAATGGGACCAAACCAATCACCATTTTTCATCAGCCAGAGGAAGCACCAAAGAAATAATATATTGAACATTGGTAACTGAGGAGGGTATGTCATTGGCATTGTGTTTAATTGATATTCTCAAAAAAAGCCAATATTTATTTTGCACCAATGGAATCATAAATAAAGATTATTCATAACAGAGTATATATCAAATAAAGTTGATTCATGACTAAGATTGTAAAAAATGTGGTATGTGATCTCCCCATACAACCATGTCAATAATTTTACAAATAAATGTTTTTCAATATTTTGATTTTTAGAAATTAAAGGAGAAGCTCTTACCTTGTTTCTGCAAGAATGCTTCTCATGTCAACATCTTTTTGGTGTCTGATCTAGAATTGAGTATGAAAGGTACGCAAAATCAACAGCTTCCAATACAGATTTTAAATTTGTATTTATCATCATTTTTTCATGAATAAAACACAAAATGTTGCAATTATTATAAGTGTCCTATATATTTACAATATATTATTATACAACTTTTGATTCATTGTTGCAACAAGTTTTGTAACTTTGTTTCTAGTTTCAAGGCATGTTCTTTTTGCCAGAGTCTGATTTTTGATTCACTAAACCCCATTAATGTTTCATGATGTTTGTTTTTTTAGATTAAGTTTTTTACAGATACTTGTCAACTATCAACTAACATTTGTTTGAAATGGTAGGATATTTGAGGCTGATTTGATCCAAACTGCCCACTTTTGTATCACAATCTATTGTTGAGCCAAACTGACAACCAAGACATTGATTCTCATAGATTACTGACAACATTTTGCAAATCAACAGGTGATCACAGCACTTTAAGTTTTTTTCAGCCTTACAATATTGGTACACAGCAGCTTGGAGCTTCCCTCTCTTGTAGAATATTATGATTGTACTTGTTCCACTGTGATTTTTTTGCTAAATCAAATTACAATTGGATGACACATCATTTTTTCTGCAAAGTCCCAAATCAAAAAAACTAAAACTTAGTTCCTATCCATTTGAAGCCTGTCTCATTCTTTCAGAATCATGGTGACAGCAAGCAACACAACTGATATAACAAAAACAACACCTTGCCATTTATTGCCAAATACATTTAGCAAACTATTTTTTACTCAGCACCATTTGCTCAATCACTATTAGTAATTTTATTATTGAAAAGATCATTTTTTTTATTTTTTTAGTCTCAATTTTCCAAAAATCAATTTTTATAGGTCCTAGTCACTTGTGAGAAAATTGGATCAAGTCAGCCCCATTTTGTGCAACACACTCATATCTGGTACCAGTACCATTTGACAGGCATTGGATACTTTTTTGAATCTTACTAGTGCAACACAATTATTTTATATGATTCTTTGGTGAGCCTTGTGACTAAATACACCTTAGACTTGGTGTACAAAAAAGTATTAGTCACATTTCATTTCCCAATTATTTTTTGTACATTTGACTTACAAATCCTTTAGCATGGCTGTGATCTATTTGAGTGACTATGAAATATTCAATCCATTTTTCTGCTATCACTGAGCAAGAACAAACTAATTAAAAATGAAACTTCCAAATACTAGTGAATGATTATCATATCCCTTTTGATTTACTCTCAAGCAGTATCATTCAAGTCATATTTCTTTGTGTGTGGAAGGAAAACCTAATAAACATCAAAACCTTAACTGTAGTTTCTACTCAGTTTTTTCACATATTTTGGTTGTATTTCTTGTGTCAAATGGTATCATTCCCATAGTACTGCACAGATTAGGCATTCCAAAAGACAATAACAATAGGGTGTCATGTCATTTCCACCATAAATCTGTGGCCTCCATTGAGTTTTCTTAATGGAGGAGTTGCTTGCGATTGCAAAAAGCAACAACAGGATGACAGGTGCATACAGTCCTAAGTAGAAAAAATTGTGGTGTAGCAACCATGTGCAAGAAACTTTTCTACATAATTGATTCATTTAAAATGAAAGACTGCATAATATGTTTTACAGGACTTGAAGAATACCAATCAGAGTCCTAGATCCATAATGCATAATTGTACCATAGTTTCTAGTCTCATCTTTGAGACTTAGGGACTGTAAGTGTAGTATTTCAATATTTTGATGTTTCTAGAACTTAATACATACTAAAGCCATTTGTCTCCCTCCTAGGATGTTTTACTTTTATTCCAACATGATTGTTTTATAAAAATACTTACAAAATAAAAACAAAAAGGTTTCAATGAAAGAAAGAAAATTAATAAGTGGTAATGCACATGTAGATTTGCTCTAATTCCTTCCATGCCACATGCCAGTGGGCCAAAAAATGTCCTCAGGACATTTTTTTAGCTTGATGACATGGAATACGCAGGCATATGATGACAGCAATCTCTCTAGTAGTAACTGGATAGAGTGTTGTGGCTTGTTTCAATTATCTTTGTGTGTT
The DNA here is from genome assembly GCA_036939595.1 of Thalassiosira livingstoniorum. NCBI lineage: Eukaryota > Bacillariophyta > Thalassiosirophyceae > Thalassiosirales > Thalassiosiraceae > Thalassiosira > Thalassiosira livingstoniorum. Next base: position 10,620 of record JALLOT010001827.1, on the reverse strand, counting down.
GATGTTGAATCAGATTTGGCACAAAAATGACTTCTTTTTAGTGAAATTCACTATTAACACAAACAGTTTACTAATATGTAGAAGGATGGACATCATATTTTTCCAGGAAATATTTTACTTCCACAATCAATCTAGCACATTTTTTGAAATTTGTGCAAATTTGTGTTTTAAATCTATTCTTTCTGACATAGTCAAATATGCGTTTATTACCTCTGGAGAACCAAAAGAAACGAAAAAGAGATCTCTTGTTTAGGAATAGCATTAACTTAATAAACCTGAATCCACATTTCCATGAATGAAATTGAGATCCTGGGTATAAGTTTCAGCAGTGTTTCAGAATGAAAAGTGAGGGGCTGATAATTGGGGTGGTTGGGAGTTGAGAAGCACCAGAATTTGATGGCTACAAAGCAATCAATTCTATGATAGAACTGTTTCTGGTATCTTTTTTACATGATTTTCTGACTTGATTTTTCATATCATTACAGATCATAGCCATATATTATTTTTCTAAATCTTGTTTGCGGTGGTTTGAGGATCACACTAATTTTTACTTCTACTTACAATACCAGATTAGCCTTTTTTAATCAATGTTCTTTATCACTATAACTGCTTTAAATAAACAAGAAATTACTTACAAACTCATTTTGTTTTCATACTAGTGGTTTAACTGATGAAAAATGCTGATATTGTCATCCTAGTTTCCACTTTTTAATGTTTATTGGCACTGACATTCACTTTTGGTTTAATTGGCTTCACTAATTCCACCACTATGAATGTGAGTGAGATAATGAAGAACAGACAAAAATTTGCCAACCATCTGTGAACACCTAAGAAAAATTGAATCAACTTTTGAATATCAACAGAAGTTTTTTGTTCGTGGATGAAAGAACAATATTTGTGGTAGGTGTCATGTGTCACGACTAATAATCTGCAGTAGATCATCTTCTCGCAGCTTTCAGAAACTGTGTTTCGCTCACCATAGCTTTCTCCATTGAAAAGGAAGAAATAAATTAAGCTTTTTCCATTTTTTTATCTAAATTTACATTGCTTTCTCTGTCGGCCTCGGTCGGACCTTAATCATGCTTAAACGTAGATGATTGAGAAAAATACACAAATAAAATTTGAATCCCTTTAACAGCCAAGCCCGCAATATTTTTCACGATCATAGGACTCTTCAGTCATAATCCCATTCCCAAGCTCGTTTATTAAAACCGAGTTGGCGTAAAGGTTCAAAGTCATAAACATGAAAAACACCACGACACCCATAATCAACTCAACTTCAGTGGAATCGAAAGCATCCTCATTCGAAGTTGTCATATGGAGATCCACCAACAAAAAACCTAACTGAACAACCCACCACAACGATCCCGCCGCAACTCGCCAGGAGGTAAAAGTAAGCGCACCAGTAATCACCAATATCGCAACCGTAGTCCCAATGATGCCAAAGACCACATGAACCACATCACTGATACCATCATCCCAAGTCTCTCGTATGCCATCGGTTCCCAGCCCGAAATAGATAAGACCAGCTATGTTGAGAACGAGTGAGATGGAGCTTAAGATGATGACGGCTCGTCGTGAGTCGCAGCAGAAGCCGAAGATTGTGTGTCCTTTTTTCTTGAATGCTAATTCTTCTTTGAAGGATATGAGAGGTGTATCGTCGATGGTGGTTGTGTCACCTATCTTTGATGTGTTTTCCGCCATGTTGTAGATTCAATTTTTTGCGATGGTATTCTGCACGTGGTGTTGTACCTTGTGGTATCTCTAGAAGCACGAGCTAGAAGGTGGCCGATGACCGTTCGCAGTTGTTGGCAGTTTTTATAGTAGACAAGTTCGATCAGGTTCAATCCTGTTGTGAATTCGTCCCAGAAAGTGGTGGATGGTCAATGGTCAATGGTCAGTCAAGTCAATGAAAATTGCAAGTAGTAACTAAGAGATAAGCGTGCTGAAACGATGTTGGTCTCTCTAAGTATTCTCTACAGAAAAGCGTAATATTTCTTCATTTTTCCGACGGCACACAAGCCATGATCATCATCTCATGGCATGCATTACTCTATCTAGGTAGTTTCATGTCATTTTTGTCATGTGAGTAACTACCATACTTTGTTGTCGTTTTGCTCTTCTTGGTGCTCAGTTGTTGGCTTTTTATGAGTGTATTCCTGTTAAGTAGCCGTAAGTGGATACTGATTCCTACAGAAATCTTAATTAAGTAATTTAGGTAACAAAATAAGAAGTATTACCATACTTACCATTGATGGCCTGACCGTAAAACAATGATATTATTATGCCCAACGCACAGTTTTTATATTTTCGTACAGAGTGGAGGGAGTAGAAAGTATTAAGAGAAAAAATTCTGGTCCAATTTTCCTCAGATTCAATAAATCAATAAGAATATGGTATAATTGGCACGCAGCAGCTCCGAGCTTCATTCTTCTAAAAGAATACAGTACTAAAAAAACTGTAAAAAATAAGTAGTATCATGCTGCAGTATTGTAGCCAGTGTGGTAAGTATTGTACCTTGCTTTCCTGAGTTAGATTCCCTTGGTTAGTGACTGCTTGCATGTGTGACTGACAAGGCTGTGCAGGTAGAGTATTCAAGCATGATAGTGGTGAAAGCTGTAGGCAATATATTAAGTAATTCAAAAATGATTGTGCTTCACCTTGCTTTGAAGTTCCAATATAAATCTTTTTCATTACTTCTAANGACCAATTTCCACTCTTTTTATGTAAAAATCTTGGTGGGGAGCCCACCTGCCCACTAAAATCAAAGCCCTACGAAAGCCCAAGCATGAAAAGTCCAAGTTTGATAAATATGAATCGCTAAAAAATGACCTATATTTTTTGGATATTAAAGAACCATATAGTAGTGATGGCATTTTTTTTTGACCTTACATTATCTATTTTTTGAAGAAAGAAAGTTTGCATCAAAAAGTCTGTTGCTAAGCAGATGAAATTACATGTGCATCAAATGAAAATTGAGAACTGACTAATGGCTTATTTTTTGGTGGTTGCAGATCAAAAGTTCCTTTTCTAAATCATGCACATGCCTTTTGAGTCAGGAGGATCAACTTGAATATTTACACATCAATTTCAAAGCATCACACACATCCTTTTTGGCATGCTTTTTGAAACCAACAACATTTTGAGAAATTGTGAGCCTGTATCTCAAGTTACAAACTCAAATCTTCTACTTAAACACATAAAATAGTAGTAATAACAATGTATATAAGAATGACAAGAAATAATAATATATATATTTACATTATAACTGCTACATATCTATGTATAATATCATTTAATGAATGTATGTCTACTTCAATAGGAGTATTTGACTTGTCCAATGTAATAATGTACTGTAATATTGTACTATAAATTTGTGCAATAATATTGTAATTACAAGAAGAAAAAAGGCAGCAGTGCTTATGAGAACATTTAGATGCATGTATGCATCAGTCCAGGACTAATAAATCTTTCACTCTAGAGCACCTGCTTATTTATTTACTTACTAATATTATGTTATGATGTAGGAAGATATTTATGTGTGGAAGGGAGGTACCTTCAATTGTACAAAAGAACTACATAAACCATTTTAGTATTAAAAATGATTTCTAAGTAAGTATTACTACATCATCCTTCAATTTTTAGAAGTAAGGTTTCACAAAAAATAAAAATTAAGTTTTCTGAAATTAAGAGACCAATCTTTTTTTAATACTCTCACACCTAACTTTTGCACACAAAAATAGTTGGTTGACAGTAAAAAACCTGTTATTTGTTTTTCTCAAGTTTGCATTTTTTATTTTTTTTTTACAAATTACCTGATATTACAAGCATTACATTTTTTCCAAAAATAGCATTTTTGTAAAAATTGTAATTTTTTGCAGTGTTCATGTTTCAATTGAAAAATTAGAATAATTTTTCTCCAATTTGCAAAAATTAGTATTGTGACATGCCTACATAAGTACGTACTAGCAATCATTCAGCTACAGTACCCACCATGCATGCAACATTCATGCATTGTTATGCATACCATACATAAGTGCCACATACTATTACTTCCCAAGTACTACTTAGTATTAAAGCACTTCATACTGTAGAGACTTATTTTTATTTTTAATCATGGCAACAATGAGATAAAAAAATCATCCATTCAATGCATAATACAGAGGAAAATCCAAGGTATTTGGTGTCAAAGCTGACATCTCCATTAGTTAATTCCAACAGAAATGAACTAATTAAATATCACTTAATATATCTCTAGCAATAGCCATGCTTATGCATGAGCTATTAGTATTTTCAACAATTGTGAATACATTGTCACTGCTAAAGCCACAGGTGCATATCAGAGTTTTGGCAGTGGTATCAAAATTTTCATTGTCTTTGCTTTATTTGACACCATTGCCATCTCTTCAATTTGTTAAGATCTCTGATCATAGGACACTGTTGAAGTTCAGCTGCAGTCTCTGATACTGATTCCAACAGTCAGCATGATTCATGGTGATGCACAAAGTTAGTTGCAGTGCCATACTTAGCTATTGTACATGGGATGTTCATGCACTATGATGCAACTAGTTTTATTGGGTGTGCTATGGTATGGCAGAATATGGCATATACCATGTATAACCATACATTTTTATCATTATTGCAAGTGTTACTATCATTTTTGCACTAGCAATCTGTAATGACTGCTCATTTTGCAACCAAGAGTAGGTGTTGAAGCAAAAACTTCAATTTGGAGAGGAAAATCTGCATTGTCACAGAAATTATAAAAAAATAAATGACAATTTTGCAATTTTTGGAGTTTAATTTCTTGAAATGTCCAAATGATAGGAACTTCCTTGTATAACACTTATTTTGATTTGAATTAATGTGGGGATACTAGCAAGTAAATGGGCTCATAACAACATTTCATAGATATTTAAATTTACATAAAAGCAGACATGACTTGCATGGATGGTATGAATGACATGAAAAGTATCAATTGACATGTTTTCTCCTGCTGACATGCTTTTTCCCAGACAAAATCTTCCGTATTTCTCGATGCAATTATGGATAAGACTGCAGAATAGTTAGCTTATGAATACAAAATCAGTAAGTCACATTCTATTACAACAAAATTCTTTGTTTCTTTAGGTCTTTCAATATGAACATATAAATAGCAGAAAATGGTATGATCAAAGATTAATACCTGTTAAGTAAAATTTGTTTTTTGGGCTGACGACCACCACATACCTTCCAATGGCACTGTTATATGATGTGTCAAATACCAGGTTGAATAAGGTCAACATAAAATTATATCCATAAAACCAGCTTTAATTTAAGTTTTGAAAAAATGTAGGATTTGTTTAGCTCTCTGAAACCATGGATCGACCTGGAAAACATGCCGAATTGGTGTATTCAAAAAATATTCTTGCCTGCAGAATCACCAACCACTGTGTGGACAAGGTCAAAAACTGGGTTTGTGTCCTTTTGTGTCCTACACTGAGAAATAGCTTGATTTTCAGATAAAATTATCGCCAATAAATGACGCTCTAGATAAACACCAAGCAAGATCCATCCTAAATATCCTGGCTGAATGAAGGTCCTTATATTCCCAGTAAGGACACCACGTACTACTACTTACGATATTATTATTTGCTACTCCTACTAACTTTGGAAAACAGTAGTACAATACCTACCTACCACAATCCACAATTAATGCCACATTGAAGTTTGCTAAATGTGATTTAGATAGTTTATTCATACCGGCCCAAACCATACTGTATTTTATACAGGAAACTTTTCCAAAGCAGTTACAGTTAATTCGAAATGTTTATCATTATTTTCTTTGTATGATTTTTTCATCGTTGTTTTCAGAAAAATCTATCTTCCTGTCACGTACGCGCCAATCTGCACCAACATAATTCTTTTTTATTTTTTTATTGCATGGTATTGTAGTACAGTATTGTAGTATGGCAGTACTATAGTACTTAGTTAGGTAGCAGGCAGGTAGGTGGATGGTGCTAATACATAGTATGTACAAGTAAGAGTATGATATTATTATACTTTCATACATAGCAACTACTCCAATACTCCTATCCTATTTATTGTAGTACAACTAATACTGCTTATTATGACACTTTGTTTGCAGAAAACTATTTCCACCATGACAAAAGAATATTAACAGAGATTAAAAAATTTCCACTTTGCTAGATAAATGATGAAAAACTTATTTGTGACAGTAAGTATATTAAGTAAAAGTAATTAAGTACAAGTCAGTATTAAAGATGTTGCAGTTTGCTTTTTAGGCATGAAAAACAATGCATGAAATAGGAGGTGAAAACATGAAAAACAGATTAAACTTAACCAGCTAATGCCACTAAAAATTTTAGATGCAATTGAAACATAATTTTATGTACTAAAACATTTAACCTGTTGAATTATTTTTCCAAACAACTTTAAAAGATCCAACATTGTGACCAATTCAATTGCTCCAATAGTAAAGAGATTTGTAATTGAAAGAACTTTTATTGACATGCCACATGCCTAAGTACTTATGCTTATGTTGCTCTAAAATCCAAAAAGCTGGTTAACTTCTACTACAAACATACATTATTGACTATGGTTGGCTGGATAAAATAAGCAGAACATGACAGTTTGAATCCCAGTCATATAATTGGCCAAATTTACATAAAAGAAACAAGCTAAATTTAATGTATTTTCACTGTTGAAAAATATACATAGATTTTTATTTGAGAAATAATGAAAATATGAAAAGATCCAGAAAATGAAAAATCATAAAAAAGATGAAAAGTGAACAAATATACAAGGAAAAATGTAGAAGTACAGGGAAAAAGTCAACAAATTGGAACATTCTTCAAAAATGGCAATATGCACAAAAATTGGCAAAATGGACAGAAATTATGAAAAATGACCAAAATTGGTAAAAAATAATATGAAATCTGACATAAATTATGAAAAATTATGGTAATTATGAAAAATTATGTAAAATTTACCAGTAAAATTATTCATAAACAAAAAAATGGTGGAAATTAGAAGAAATAATGGACTTCATGAAAAATGACAGAAATTGGCTAATTGGACAAAAATTGACAAAATAGATTGAAATTTCAAAAAAAGATATATTGGAACAAAAAAAAATAAAAAAATTTGGAAAATAATCTGTTTTGAAAAACTGTAAAAACCATATTCATATTAAGAAATGATATGGTATACTTTATCAAAAAAGTTTATTTTGTAGCTTTCTTTCAATATTGAAAAATAAGTTCTGAAAGCTATTGGGGAGCTAATAATATTTAATGAAAAAGTCAAACATTCTGTAAAATTCCTGTATTCCCAAACCTCCAAAGAAATAATGATGATTTTCTTACATTTTTGATTTTCACTGTGAAATACTAGTAATTTTTTCAAATACACTAACTTTCTCAATTGGGGTACCAATCACTGAATGCAAATCCTTCAATTTTTGATATATAAACTCAGAACCTTTTTAATTTAATCAGTCTTATTCTTAGTTTTGAAAATCAGGTCTATTTTTCTCATAATTTTGAGTAAAGTCATAGAAGTTTAGTTATAGATTTGGGAGACAATCATTGTCATTGTGAAAATTGGAAAACTGTTTTTCTTTTTGTGTGCATTGCACCAAAAGTTTTTGCAATGACAATACAGAACCTTATTAGCACAACTCTTTGAAAGACAAGATTTCCAAATCATATCCAATGATCTTCTGATTCCAAACATATCCAAATTGGTGGTGATGAAAAGTCATGGATTATTAGTTTGATGTGGTGTTAAAATATCCATTTATGAAATAAACAAAGTTGGATCAAAATAAAAAGGTAAATTTTTGCCATAATTCTTGATATCACAATTCCTAGTTAGCATTTTATTGGAATAATCTCAACAATTTGTCCATCTTCTCAAGCTATAACAACATTTAAAAAAGTTTAAGTTTTCTGGAAGGGTACCTCTTAGTAAACCAAAAATTCTAGTATGCTAAGTACCATACTGCCAAAAAACACAATGTAAAAAGATTACTACAAATTAAAAAACAATTCTTCTTTAATATATAAAATGAAAAGTGACTTTTTTAGAATTAGCATCCTGATTTTTCTTAGATGTACAATTCAAAGATGACTAGCAGATCAGGTAGTAATCAAAGATCACAAAGTCCAATCTAGAACATAAGTAATCTTGATTTGCTTTGGGAATTTTCAAAACCAAATATTTTCCATTTCTAACTGAAGCACCAGGAATCAATTGGTACTTTATTATAATGTGACAATTTGGTGCCAATATTTTTCAATTTTTCAGAAAAAAAATTTATAACAACATGATATAACAAACTTTGTGAAAATGATCTCATCTGTTTTGATGGATACTGTATTTCAGCATAATTATCTTTACCACTGACAAAATGTCAACTTTTGCATGTGAAACCTCAAAACAAAAAGTCACAAATAAATTCCCCAAACAAATGCAACAAATGAGCAGAGTCATTAATTAATCATCCATAAATACATTTAATTTGTTAGTTGAAATATTTTCAACACTCACTATTTTTATCACTTGAAGTTTGAGTTATAATTAATGTTGCCAATTTCAATATCTTTTATATAAAAAAGGTGTTAGATTTAACCAGTCAACATTATATCTATAACTTCACAAAATAGAAGATTTTTTTACATGAATTGATATTCATTCAATAGAATATCACAGTCTGTTATTAGAATAATTAAATTGTTAAAAAAGATAAGTCAAACATGTACTTGCTCATCATTATTGACTATTTGATCAATAACAATTTATGATTTTTAGAACTGTACCTTTTTTAGATATCAGATATTATATTTGGTGATTTTTATACATATCTTAATATTTATTTTCAATCATTTGTGTTTTGAAGATTTTTGAGTCAGGTTTAGGTCTATATCAAAATCAGAGTAATTATTGACATTGTAAATTATTTTTTGACCAATCATATTTGTATTTTCTAGGAGTATATATTTACATTATCAAAGTAAAAATAAAACTTTGATCTAATGTTCCTCATTTCCTGAATATTACCAAATTCGATGCAAACATCTCATAAACTCACAGCTCACAAAAAGAAAACATCAGCACTTGTTCCGTGATGTTCTTTCATACAATGCATACACCAGTCTCATTCTGACCCTACCATTGGATTCTGCTTCAAATATTGGACAAAAAAGGACAATCAATGAAAATATAGCTTAAAATATAAATGAATTCAAATATACTTTTGTAAAAATTAATTCTAGTGTTTTGTTTCATCTTCAATACTTGCAACAATAAAAGTGCTTATGAGAAATAATTCATATTAATAATTTTGTCTGAAAAGATGGTAGTAGAGTGGTTACAAACTTTTTAGTCAGATTTCAAAGTCTTTTGTTTTTCGATTGTTGTGCTAATGTAGTGTACTTATGGTATGTGGTAATCATGGTCATACTTTTACTAGGATATTGGAGCAATCCCAAAATTACACAAAGACACTATGACACTATGACACTATGACACAATGGCACCAAAATCCTTCGATTTGGACAAACTCCCACTACTCCCTTGGCACTGTCAAGCCAGTTTGAGTCCAAGGGGGGCCGACGGTCGCACAAAGACACAGCGACTCCATCCTGACTTATGACACAAAGTTCTTGGTTTATTTGTATTTGAACCTGAAATGTTTTTGACGAAATTTCATATGTTTAATGATATGGTCTTTTTAAAGAAAATATTTTTTGTATTTTCTTAGAAGTCTGTCATTTTTTGACTCGACTCAGAAATGAGTCGGTACAACTTAACAACAAACAAAAGTTAAATTTTGGGTTGGAAAAGAACATGTGACTTCTGACATTGTGGCCTCGACGATACTCCACTTACTCTAGTTCACAAGCAATTTCAGGATTGCTCCATTTTTTCCAATGAATATAATTAAGAATTTGACACTGACAATGGGATTTTTAATCTAATTCCGCTTTGAAGGGTCTTGTAGTATTGAAGTGTTTTTGTGTTATTTGCGTATTTCAGGCAATAAATGGGACTGAGAAAAAATAAACATATGTAGATACTCTTGGGAACTCATACAAACGGCATATGATGCTCGAACTTGCTCGAAGTGCTATTAAATAGTGTTGTCCGACATTTAAGTACAAATGTTTTACAGAATGGGGAGATGGGGAATCCAAGGGTGAAAATAAAAGAAGGAAATTGAAGTAAAATAATGAAAAGGCCAAGATAATGACAACCTAAAATACAAAAGAAAAAATAGATACCTCTAGAAGTAAAGTATTTTGCGTATATTACATGCCAAAACAAACGTACCTGTTTAAGTTCTTATAATATCATGTAAGTACAAGAGGTAGTACATCTCTGTGTGATGTACAAGTATTCGTGTGAAATTACGTTTGTAATGTAATGACTACATATACGATAAAAGTACCAAAATAGTAGAAAATAGTCCATAATTGATATAACTATTAAGAGAAAATTTGTTTTAAAAGTTAGGAATGAATTTTTTAATATTTTTTGAGATTAAATCGAAATTGAAAAAAAATGACGGAAATTGGAAAGAATGACGGAAATTGGAAAGAATGACGGAAATTGGAA
>JALLOT010001826.1:0-14046 GCA_036939595.1 Thalassiosira livingstoniorum | reverse complement strand
ATGATTTGAACCGTATTCATGAAAAAGGTGGACTGGAATTGAATATTTCCATCAAAGTGAATGATGGAACAAAAATCTAAAATTTTGTTATGGCGAAGCCATGGATACATGTTGTCTCTGGAGACATGGTAGACCAGAATGTACTTTGTTGTCATTTCAATAATTGGTAAGCCAAGATGCCATACAGAGAGTGCCTTTGTGTAAGTGATCACATGGATTCAGAAGTAATGCATTGTCTTCCAGTAACAAAGGAGTTATTGGATGAATTGAAACGAGATGAAGAAAATGTGACAGATTATTCAAGGCACTCAAATGTCATCAGCGCATTTAATCATGTTCCTATAAGTGGAGATGTGGTTGATGAATTGTTCCCGCTGATGTGCTTCACACATTCAGGAATGGCATTGTCAGGTACATTTTCCAAACTACATCCAGATATGCAAGGAAGTCAGCTTCAAAAGTGCAAAAATATTGAAGAATTTGATGAACTTCACTTGACACTGGCTGAGAGTTCATCAAGGCAGAGTTACAGAAACATGCCAAGAAATTCATCAAGGAACGACATATCAAATGACACCAAAATGACTGGAATTGAAAAGCATGGAAATCTATTACTAATACTCCTGCCTCTGTACTCATCTAAGGGTATTTAATTGTTCAAGGATAGTGCTATCAGATACAGAACATCTATAGGGAAAATGAGGGATACCATTACACTTCTGCTTTGCTAAGAATACTTCATCTTCCAGCCAACTAGTCAAGAAGACCTCCAACAAGCCAGAAAAGTTGTATCAAAATTTATCTGAATGATAAAAACAAATTACAGAAGGAAGGATGGAAATGGTCAGAAATTACCCAAAATGCATGCTGTTTTATGCCTTCTGGAAAACGTTTCAAGTTTTGGATGTGCGGAAAATTTCTATGGTGGAACTGGGGAACATCACCTAGTTGAGTTCATAAAAAAATCTGGGGGTAACACTCAGAAAAGAAGTCCAGTGTTTGTTGAACAATTAACAAACAGAATTTTTGAATCGATGTGTGTTATATTTTTGGTGAAAAGAGATCTAAGAAACACACTTTTTTACAATCAATTACTAATGAAGAAGTGCAAGATGTTGACAAAAGATTGGATAGATTCATCCTGGAAATGAGTGAATCAATGATTTTTATTTCTAGGGATTACACCAGCAAATGGAAGGCAAAGAAAAAATGATACCCAACTGGGTATTAACAAAACATTCATTGCTACCATTTTCAACCATGCAAAAAATATAATGTCAGTCAGAAATTCAACATTACATGTTTCACTACTTTCCGGAAGGGAAAAGACATATTCTGGGCATCACCCACTTTTTCATGGGGGGAGCGGTACAACTGATGTGTTGCAAAGTTTTTGCTTGAAGATGGGAACATCATTCTTTGTCCCTGCAAAGTACTTGGATTCTTCCGGAATGATGATTCCGGCAGATTGCCTACCGGAATTTATTTGAATCACTGTCTCAGGAACATGGTGAGGAACAAGCCATTGCTATGATAAAAGAGCAGCCATTAAAAGATGACACAACTTATGTGGTTGTTCATGCCTGTAAAGAAGATTTTCTGGAAGATGATCTTATCAAGAAGTTCATTTTGACAGTAAACCTTAATGAAGACATGAATTGGGGATGCTATATCATTGATGTGGAAGACATCTATTCTAATGCAGATGTTTTCAAAGAACATGGAGGTACTGACTTGCAAAAACACTTCCTGGTCTTGGAGAGGAAAAGTGGGGATTGCATTTCTTGTCACATTTTGAGTGATATTCTTAGTTTCTTGGTAATATTATAAATTGTATTACAAACATCTCTACCGGATACAATTCTAATAAGTACCTAGTACTTCCTAGACACAAAGAGACAACTACCTGGGGGTGTCACAAAAAAACATTTCCGGAAAGTCATGTACTACATTCAATGGGCATTGGAAGGTTATTCAAGGAAGAGCACACAGTTAAAATTAATTGTTAATTCAGGTTTATACCCATAACTGTATAGTTAATCTGGAACAATTATATATGTTTGATGATGAATCTGGATATTGTTTTTGTAACAAAAAAAACCAAAACAGGAATATTTCTATTACCAAGGTTTTCTTATATACTAAACACAGATAATAAAAGTTATACAACAGATTAAAAACGTTGTGAATAAAAGGTAATCCAAACAACAATGGTGAAAATTTGCGGTGATTGGAAATTCAAAAATTTATTTGGATTTTCATACCGTTATGGTTTTAAAAAGTATTAATGGTCATAATACTCTCTTCTTTTTGGGCAAAACAATTGCTGGAAGGACATAATCCAAAAAATACGATTTGAATCCTTTTTCCAATGTTTACAAATTTTCCATCAGCAAGACAAAAGAAATGACAAAATAAAGAAATCATAGGAGGAATAAGATATCCTTTTGATATGATGGAATTTTTTTAGGGTTTTATACAAGTTCTTGTCTGAGCTGGTTCTGAAGGGTATGTATCATATTGCTCTACTTGCAGATGATTTTATTTGTGACACTATTTTCTTTTATTAACCTCAAATACTAATGTTGGTGACAATTTTTGTTTTGGTTCAAAATTTTTGATTTCTTGAATCCAAATTTTGTACTGCATTCTATAAGTTATACGTGTGTACCCCCTACTAATTTTTTTTTATTCTGTTCCTACTATACCTATTTACTAATGTACTACCCATACATAATTTTTTTACCTCTACAATATCCCTACCTAACATAAAACAGCATACACCCTACTACTATTTTTTACAGTGTGGTAATGCAATAATGTAGTTACAAGTAGGGTAAGTAGAGGTAAGTAGCTAGATACTACTACTATGGTACTTTGAGGTACTTTGCTAAAAAATAATGGATGATGTATTTATTACATATGATTTTCAGGTATATGGCTGGGAGCGAGTATCAGTGGTACTTGCTCAATAGAGGTGACATCTCATATTACAGTACTATTATTAATAAAATAATTGTGAAGTGCTCATTTTTAAAATTGCTCTTTTTGAAAACTGCACATCAATGTTGCCACCATGGCAGCAATGGCGACCACCACTTATCAATACTGGGAACAATTTGTCATCAAAATCATCATTGCTGGTGTCCACGCAGAAACACTAACCATTTGTAACATTCAATGTGATTGGTGTCACTGGAAATGGTCGGTGCAGCTCATATTGGATGACATGGTGAGAAAATGGCATCAGCATAAACCACTAAAGAAATGGTATGTATGCAGCCATCTTGGTGCTAACTGTTGTCATTTAAAATGCAGTTACCTTACCAAATAGTAAAGTCAATGGCTACACCACGCAATTTTAGATTTAGCGGTTTTAAAACTTTCCTTTTCACAAAGGATAACATAAAAATCTGTCATTATTGTCCTTCATTAAGGTAAGTACCCACCAACACATAAGAAAGTATTCCTATGTACTTACATAAGTAGAAAGAATGAAGTATTGTGAAATACTGTATCGGCAAGAAAAAATGTAAGTAGGTACTCCAAATGCTGGCCTCATCCAATTTTCATTTTGTATCTAGAAATAATAATGTTACTCCTAATAGTAGTATTATCATGTCTAGGTAGTTTATCCATGTATTGTACATATTGCACCTATCTATGTATAATGCAAAAGGTCATGCTGTGGTTCTAGAACAGCCCTGAAGGAATCTCATTATTGTCCTCTGTTGTATGTTTGTATTGATATTCTAAATATGAACTTGAAATATTTCTATTTTGTATTAGTTAGATATGTAGGGGTATGAAAGATTGTTTCCCTTTTATGTGTTATTTGATTTCCATTCATTTTCATATATGTGTGAGTGTAAAATTTAGTTTTTTTTGTATATGACATGTCAGTATTAATGCATTATATTATATACTGTAAATTTCCCTTTATTTTCTGATTTTCATAAACTATTCAATATTTTATAATCATTCAATTAATTTATCTGTTCGTGAAAGCAAATTCATATGCCCAGTTGTGGGTGGTGGGTGGGCACCGAATGGAAACTGTTTGTAACAGTAAATTCATGTGTCCAGTTGTGGGTGGTGGCTGGGCATAGGAGGTAGTATGGACCAGTAATCATTATGCTGTCACTTTTTTGGAAAGTGTGAATGTGATATTTAGGTATTTTTTGTATATGACATGTCAATGTTAATCACAGTCCTAAAAAACTGTAGCTTATACCAAAAATCTGGCGAACTATCTGTCCTTGCGTGAGTGAGTGAGTGAGTGAGTGAGTGTGTGCTTGACGTAGGTGTTCCGGAATCTGGAATCCAAGCATTAACATATTACAAAAAACATTTGGGATTCCTGATTCCTTTGACACGATTGATGGCAATGACCAACGGTGCGTGCCATTGTGCGCAGCAGCTGCAAACATTTTTACTAAACTCTAAAAAATAAAAATAATAGAAGTAACTATTTGTTTTGGAAAAAAATTGACAAATTATCCATCTTTTTTGTTTTGCACCACCACCACCTAAGTAGTACATAGGTAATGTACAACCTGTCACCTACTTACCAACCCCAACTCCTCATTTAATTTTTAATCATGGATGCCACTTTTGATCACAGCCAAATTTTGTTTTGAAATAAAACCTACTTATATTGTCAGTTATATAATTGCCTTTAAAAAAGGAGGGGCCTGTAGGGCCCGACTGTTTGGGGGGGGGTGACCGGGTTCTCAAAACAGCCTATTCCTACCACACACATTGATTTCTTGATAGCTCTTCTGTGTGCTTAGTGATACAACCAATGCAAACAATTTATTCTTAACAAGCAAGCTTAATTAAATTGTGTTGCATATTGTTACCAAAGTGACAGTACATCAGCACTTACTCCCTAAGTACTGCACTACTCACTGCCAACAACTTAGGACTGTCAGCTGCTGAGTACCAATATCTAACTTGGCCTGGACTCGCATATGATGCCACCAAAAAGTATTGTCAGAACCAGTTGATACAACAATTGGCCACATGACCCAAACATGTAAAAAACATTCCCTCCACCAAACCTAAGTTTACACTGGCTGCATCCAACTTTCAAGATCCAGATGCAATTGAACCCCAGCCAACTCAACCACAACTAGCAACCAATGAAGCCAACATTGCTCTTGAACACACTAGCAAAGCTTACTCAGACCAAACTGGGAAGTTTCCTACTCAAGTCCAATCCAGAAATGCTTATTTAATGATGTATTATTATGCCAACACCAACATAATCCTCTTGTAACCATACAATAATTGGTTAGATGGGGAACTCATTAAAGTTTACAACAACATAATCAAACAAGCCAAAGCAAGCGGTCATAAAGTTGACTTCCACATATTGGATAACAAGGCCTCTGAAGCCTTTTGGCAGGCCATAAATGACTCAGGTGGAACATACCAACTAGTACTGCCTGATGTTTATCAATGAAACAAAGCAGAATGCACAACAAATGCCATGAAAGAGAATTTCTTAGCAATTCTTGCTGGATTGGACCTAGATTTCCTGTGACTATGGTGTCTGTGGGATCTCCTTATTCCACAAGTCAAAAATTAACTCTTAACCTCCTTGGTCAATCCATCAGAAATCCCAAAATCACTGAGTTCCAGGGAAACTTCAAAGTCAATGCAACCCCTATTGGCCCATTAGGTGCAAAAGATCCTGTTCATGTCAAACCAAATCAACATTAATCATGGGGGTTCCATGCAACTGAAGCGTACTACATTGGCTTGGTGCCACAACACTATTGTTGTTGGACTGTCATTGCAAAAGAGACAAAAGCTGTCAGAAGTTTCGGACACAGTTGAATTTTGTCACCACAAACTTCAAGCACCTGACATTTCCATCAACAACAAACTCTTATACATTATCAACAAGCTTGTGGCACTACTCACCAACTCACCAAGCACATTGAGAGATAAACAACTTGAAGCAATCCGAGGAATGCAAGACTTATTCCAACAGTGGGCTGACTGGTGTCACAACTAGGTTTCTACAACTAGGGGGCAAAAATATTTTTTAGTGGGCTGTTTCCCACCAAAAATTATGTGGGCTTGGAGGGCAGTACTTTAAAAATAAAATTTGTATTGTATGTATGTAGAAATTGTACAAGGGGCTGTTATTCTCAATTGCATTATTTGGTGGGCAGTGCCCCCCTCCCCCTAGTTGTAGAAGCCTAGTCACAACCCACTGGCACCACAATCACCATCTCCTGCACCACTTCAAATTATGCCTTGCCAATCTAAAAGGGTGCACAAGTCTCCTCCTCCAGTACAACCTGAGCCCATTGCTCAGCCTCAACCTTAACCAGTGATAACCCAGAATTCACCCATTGTCTCCAAATTTCAGGACATTCCTTCACACACCGATGTCCCAATCATTTCCCAAACACAGGCTGATGTATCCCCACTAGTGCAGAAGAATACAAAAAAAGTGCACGGGCTACCTTTTGCTTTTTTTATTCTTTTGCACATGGAGGGATACAAAAATAATCACAACATTGTCTCATCATGGTTTTTGGGTCAAGCATTTTGAATTCCGCACTCGCGCCAGCTGGTGCTTGTGCCTAATTTGAGAGGTGTGACCCAAAACTGAGACAACAGTGCAATTATCTATAGAGGACAATACCCAACAAGATGAGCCAATGAACAACCCACCTATTGCACAAAAAACTCAAGTTCAACAAGTGACTTACTCCACCTCTCTCCAACTGGCCAAACGTCAGCATTCATTGCTTCCCAATGCAACTCCTTTATGGATGGGCTGGTGCTGTCATGGATCCTGAAACAGGAGAAATGTTAGAATATAGATAACTCATGAAATGCCCTCACCTTGCAAAAATTTGGGTCCCACCTTTCAGCAAGGAAGAGGACCATCTCAGTCAAGGACTGCCAGGTGTAATTAAAGGCAAAGATGCCTTTCATTTCATATCATTTGCCAAGGTACCTAAAGTCAAAATCAAAGGCATCACATATGCAAGAATTGTCAGTACTATTTGCAAATCAAAAGATGATCCGTACCAAACACAAATCGCAGTTGGTGACAACAAAATTAACTACCAAGGGGAAGTCAGCACAGCAGCTGACAACCTTGACATGACAAAATTTCTTTTCAACAGTGTCATATCACAACCAAACACATGATTTGCCACCTTTGATACTGACAAGTTTTACCTTGAAACACCACTTCCAGAAGCCAAGTACCTCTGCATCAAAATTGCAGACATCCCTCAAGACTTAATTGGTGAATACTATTAAGTCTTATGCCTTTGTATTCCATGTCAGTGGGCCAGAAAAAGGCCAACGGCCTTTTTTTTGGCCCACTGGCTTGGAATACAAAGGAGTAAAAGACTTTGTGTGTAGTCATCCATGACATTTTTCTTGTATTCCACAAAACGCCTAATTTTTTTCATCATGAGCTTATTATTACAAAATAAGCACTTTGGAATACAAGAAAAATATCCCAGGAGGACTACAATTTTAAATGCAATATCATTGAAGGAGATTTGAATGAAGGATACCTTGCAGTATTACTTATTAGTACAATACAGAATACAGCTGCTGCGTCCAAACGAAAATGCTGACGTCATATTTGCCCAAATCACACATCTTCACACATGCTTGCTCACACACCACATACCTCCACATACACAGACGTTGACAATGGCAAAATGCCACTTGTCATCAGCGGTATTGGCTCAAGACTAGAGACAAATAAAGCCTCTCCCCCCCGTCAACTGCTTGCAATTACTTTCTAAGCGAGCAGATTTCACGAAACTGTTTCCTCGGAATCACTGTTCCAACGTTTTTAGAATAGCCACACTGGCCGCTACTAAATAACGACAATCCCCCGCAAAATGATTAGCCGTATTGCAATTGCGTCCTCCCGGCAACTCCGCCAACACAGAAATCAAATATTAACCCCGATACTTAGCACGCAAACCCACGCCAATGTGCCCATGGCACCAGCAACGTCAAATCTGCGGTGGCACGGCGATGGTCCTGGACCGGATGCACCCACCGTATCTATCACTTTTGTCAATCCAGACGATACACAAACCAATATAACGGCACGAGTTGGAGAAACTCTTCTCCAGACAGCGCATCGAACTGGGATTGAAATGGAAGGCGCCTGCGAAGGAGTGTGTGCTTGCTCGACGTGTCATGTTATATTAGAGCAGGAGTTGTATGATGAGTTGATGGATGATATGGAAGATGGACATTTGAGTGAAGAAGAGGAAGATATGTTGGATATGGCATTTGGATTGTCACATACCAGTCGGTTGGGCTGTCAGATTAAAGTGAAGGAAAGCATGGAGGGAGCGGTTTTTACATTGCCCAAGGCAACGAGGAATTTTTATGTGGATGGTCATAAACCCAAGCCTCATTAAATTCCTTTGATGTTGATAAGATGGTGCATGAAGGTCAGATAGAAAGAATTTTGACTCAGCATATGAGGTGCTTGAAATAGACTAAATTGCTGTTGCCAGAGTCGTCGGACAGTATCACGCACGCCATTGCCTCATTTCCTACAAAAGCAAGGGTCTGTGAAGCATTGAATCAGAAAATGCGTAGCGTGCATGGGGTGTGGCACGATGTCATTGTTTTCATTTTCTAGCAATCGATCAATTGGTGGCTCCTGCCGCTCTTGAAATACTGCACCTTGTAGAATTTGAGACCCATTGACAACATTATAGATTCCCAATATAGTCACAAACCTTATGATAGAAAATATTTTTGTTTGCAACGATATGGACGATAGAAATGAATGAACCAACAAACTTCGATCAAATATGATCAGATGACTATAAAGGGGTTCAACTAGTTGTAGCAGCTCTTTGGAACATTTGCAACATACTTAGTCTGCTGAATCGAGTTCTCGACAGATTGTGAGGTTGCTTTGAATTGAAACGAGTAAATGTAGCTTTGTGGGAGAGGGGGGGAGGGGAGATGGCAACCCTTGGAATCACCAATATCCTTGGAACCCAAAATCCTGGGACAATTTTTCTATTCATATGGATGCAAATAATGTTACTTTATTTTTTATACAGCACATTGCCCTTTTAGGACAAAAACCCGTCTCAGCAGAATTAATGTTTTAAAACACCTATTATTAGACAGTAGCAACATAATTTGTGAAATAAATAGTTAATTTACTCCTTAGCTTAGTACTTGCTGGATATGCAATTTGGACCATCTACCCAATTTCTTTGTGTGCTAAAGCTCTGAATAGCTCTTTGAGCTCTGACCTATGAAATTTCATTTTTCAATACTCCTATTTGCATAAATTTTCCAAAATAAATACCTAAAAGAAGGCCAGACACTGAATTATGGCAATGGTACCATGGTAAATATCATTAGGTATCTTGACAGATTATGAGTTGTCATACTCTTATTATGCAGAAGCAGAAAAACAAGAAATGTCATGAAAAAATCCAAAGAAGTAGAAAAATATTTAGTCTGGGTTTCATCATAATGTTCAAATTTCCCTAATCTAGAGTTAGTACTATCAAGTTAACTAGTGTAGTCAAATTGCTTGGATTGGTACCTAATGTCCACAAAAGACAAGTATAGACCAAATGGCAGTTGATTGGAAAATAGGAAACAATTTACATCAGTAGGCTGTTCCAATAAGAAAAGTGTTCCAATCATGAGAGCACTTAACTTGAAAAGGGGGAGGGGATAGGCTCCTACAATTACACATTTCAGTTCAAAGCAACCTGACAATGTTTGAATGCTCACCCCACAGACCACTGCCTTCACAACCCATGGATGTGACACATTGCATGTCAACCAACTGGGGTAAACTTTGGATGAGTTGATTGATTGCTTCTTTTCTCTTGAGACCATGAAGGTCCATTTCAATGGTTTGTCAGATTAAATGTTGGAATTTGTGAGAATATTGGTGGATTTTTGTTCTGTTTAAGTTGTCTACTGCACCCAAATTTATCACAAAATAGAATTTAACTGTCTTTCTCTCACAATCAAAGTTGAAAGATTTTTTCTAGCATTTTGGGTGATGAGGATAATGATGACATAGTTTTCTGTTTTTGGTTTGCTGCATTCCAATGCCATTGAACGTAGCTTCTGGCTGCTTTTTTGAATGTCAATTCAGCCTCTTTGAACACTCGAGTTAGTGGTAGTGAGTGTTGAACCCTCCATGTTTCCTCCTTTTCATTTGCATTATGACTTTTTGGCCGCTTGCAGCTTTTTGTGTCCTTCCCTTTTGTCAATTTGGATTTGATATTCTTTGACATACCTTGATTGCTCCTGTTCTGTGCAGACTTTTGGGTGAGTACCTCGTTGTCTGGTGCTGAAGCTTTTGATTTGTATAATACATCAATGACATCCCCATCCTCAATTCCCATCTTGTCGAGAGTCTTTTTTGAAATTCTTCTTAAGAAAAAAGCATTTCCTTTGTAAATAAAATGAAGCAAATTTGATGAAATCCACTTCAATTCAGCATATTCTTTAAAGATATTCTTCATTTTGGCACCTTTACACAATTTGATTGTCATTCCCTTGGAGCAACATGTGTCAACGAATTTAATGCCAATGTTGCTGCAAGGATATATTCACCTCAATTGCAGCATCATTTTCAATTCCAAGCTCATAACATTTCTTCTCCAGGTGTTCCGTTAATGTTCTCCGCTTGTAAGTGAATTGAAGGTACTCCACTTCAAAGTCTACTAGTTGTGCAGACAAACAAAGGATAGACGCAATTGTATGGGTAGTGGGTAGTATTGACTTTGATATTGACTGCTTGACGGTCTTCTCTGTCAGTGTCTTATTTTTCAAAAGTAATAGTCATGGCTTGTGGAATGTGGGTTGTTTTTGATTGAAAAACAAGCACAGGTGCCAACACACCTTTACTTCAGCCCGTTACTGTTACAAATGATGACATGATATAGATGACAAACCTCTTTGTTAAAGTTAAAGCGAGTGCCAATGTGTGGGAATGAAAAGTAGATACCTAGATTCAGATACTTTCACTTTGGCAAAAAATTCTACAGTGCTATCTGAGGACTTCATCTGCATAGAAATATCGTCTGCTTGAAATGAACCTTCTCACCCAAAATATTTCAAATTTCAAACAGGTCACTTTTTCCTTTTTTCCTCCACTTTCCCATTTTGTTGACTGTGACTTTCCACTGTATTTTTACTTGTGCCTAGTGTGTTCGGGTCAATTTTCATTTGAAGGGTAATGAGGTTAGTGTAAGTGGTGATCAAGAGAATTGATTACTTGGACTTGCAATTCGATCTACTCTCAATCATTGTCCTCTACAATACAATCTGCCAACGCTTGTCATTTTTTGTGGTGACAACATCTGGAATCCAGCCGTCTCTCTTGAGTCCTGTTTAGGGTTTAAATCAAGTTGTTAATCTTGTCAAGTGTGTTGCAATAATTTCCTTTATAATCAAAACGTCAGAAACGTGCATAAAAGAGCGAATTAGACTACACTGCAAATGAGATAATCCCGGCGCAAATGAGAGTGAGATTGCACGAGGATGTTGATTAGCATAGACAATTTTCCAGGGCACAGTTTACCTTTGATAAAAAGATTCCTACATTAAGCTTGAAGCGAAACAACTTGATAATTACTTTAAAAATAATAATTCAAATGTGGATAACTTCGCAACAATATTTTAGCGGTGATAAATTAGGCACAAAAATTGCAGACATATCCGATAGAATGTACTATTTCAAATCATTCTTCGTTTTTGGAGCATTGGCAACATTCTTATTCTGTCTAATCCAGTCCTCAACAGCGTGTGACAGCGTTTGGCTTCCACCTCCGGTTACGACCACCACAGTCACAACCCATGGATACGATCCACGCATTGCTATTTCAACCCATTGCGGCAAGTTACTGTTGAGTCGATCAATTGCTTCTTTTTTCGGGAGTCCATGAAGGTCAATCTTCAGGTGCTTACGCACTGATGGATGGCATTGATGAGACGATCTATTAACTCTTGTTTTATAAAGGTTGTCTACTTCGCCTACTTTTATCACGAAGAACGATTTGCCTGCCTTTCCTTCGCAATGGAACGAAGGAAGACTTTCACCAATATCTCTAAGTAAGGATGGTGACTGCTTACTTTTCTTCTTTGGCTGGCTGCATTCTAGCGTCATTGAATGCAGCTTTTGTCTGATTTGTTTCAGTGTTGAGTCCGCTTCCTCAAGTACCCGTGATAGAGCCATAGAATGTTTGATCTTCCACTTTCCCTGATCTTCATCGCACAACGAAGTCGTTCGCGTTCTTCCTTTTTCTTTTCCCTTTGTCGACAAGGACTTGATTTGTTTGGGAGATTTTTCTTTGGATTTATTTCGTTTGAAGTTTTGGTTGACTGTGTGGATATCTCTTCCCTGCATTTGGGACCGGAATGAAACTTCAATTACATCACCATTCTGAAATCCAAGCTCATCGGGTGTCTTCTTTCCAACAGTGCTTAAGAAGAGAGTGTTTCCTCTATACGAAAACAAAAATGATTTCAGTGACATATCTGTCGATGATGCGTATTCATTGAAAAGTGTCTTCGCTTCGGCGTATTTGCAGACTTCAAATGTCGCTCTTTTTGGGCAACAAGGGCAAGTGAATTCGATGTCGATGAGGCTTGAAGGATCTATTCCCACTTCGATGACAACTTGGTTTTCATTTGAGAGCTGACCTATAGGTGTTTCGGAGTCCAGTGGAGAATCGCATGAGAATACGAGACTTTCAATTCTCAAGCCTATGGTCTGTGCGTAGTGCTGCATGATAGAACCAATGACATAGGTGGCAGGTGCTTTGTACTTTGTCTTCGGAAATTGCTCTTCACAGTCCTCAGATGCCACAAAAACGACGGTGATCATTTCCAACTGATCTGGTAACTCGGCAGTTTTTACAAATTCAGTCATGGTAACTATTAAAGCAATCGTTAAGAAATTGTCGATGTTCTGCCGGTGGCAACAAGTGATTGCGAAAGAAAATGAATGACTGTGACGGCTTCTGTGGTTGCAACAGATGCATCGACAAGAAATGATGGAACTTGTCCGTGGTGATGATGATGAGGCTCGTGTTTGCGTTGGGTAGTTTTGAAAGTAAAAGCAAACGAAAATTCAAATTCAAATTCAAATAAACAGCTACCACAATTCATCTGCCAAATCAAATTTTGCTTTCTGACTAGAAACGAAATTCAAAACCAGGTCATCTTTAACGCTGAGTTGCACGCTCAGATTCCACCGCAAGAGAGAATTCGTGCCAAACAAATCCCAATATGTCCGCGAAAACTGGAATGCGTCGTATGGGGAAAAGGCAACGGGTTGACACACGATGGAATCGACCTGCTGGATTTCATCTACAAGGTATACTCTCGTTGCTTGCTTTGTCATCGCAAAGAAGCCGAGCGGTCTGCAAGCCGGCATCCAAGGGATTAAGAAAAAGCTTAAATGAAAGAGACGAAGAAGATGGACTCCTTAAACATCCGAACACCAGTACTAAAGCAGCCCATGATCAGCTAATGATATGGATATGTAGGCTGGCTCGAAGCGCAATCAATGACGAACAAATCCAGCTGCAACTGTCGGAAAATTTAAGCTCTTTGGCAGAAATTTTGTCCCTATCAAAACCAAATTCAAACGACCTCAACAGCCACGAAGTCATCTTCGTAAACGCTCTTCGCTGCATATCATGTGTATTTACTTCAAAGAAAGTATGGTCGACATGGATCACAGAATGTGACGCGTCTGTTAACTCGATTTTTGACATCATATGTGACAAAATTGATATCGTATCGATGCAAGTTGTCATCAATCAAGAAAAGCATCCGAGTCGTCGAAAATCATACATCAATTCTCTTATGAAAATTCTGGGCTTGTGCGTTGTGGCAGTGCATTCTTTCTACGCTACTTCCTCAGATCAAAATGCAACATCGATGATAGTTAACGATTTCAATTTGAACGAGATGGGGGTTACGATCTTTCAGTCTTTGATAGTGGCATTGGATAGGCACTTAGGGAAAATTGAATGG
>JALLOT010001825.1:0-14051 GCA_036939595.1 Thalassiosira livingstoniorum | reverse complement strand
AAGGTGTAACATTTTGTGACTCTATCACTAGAAAAAATGCTATAGAAACAGATGCAAAGATAACCCTAGTGCCCTTCCTGAAAATTTGATTCTGCCAAACAAATTGTTTCCACTTCTGCCTGTAAAATTGTACTCTACGGAATGATGATTTTTTCCCTATCTCATAAAATAGGTGTACTGATTAGCAGTGCTTTGGATGAAATTGGACAATTAGCAAGCAATGGAAGACTACCAGAGGAAAACTTCAATCTAAAATAGTAGCCTATCCCTACTACTCAATTTTGGCTTCATTGAAGATTAAAAATATTATATTTTGATTCTTGGACAGAATCAAATATCAGTGGATGGAAGGACACCTAAATCAGCTCCAGAAGAATGAACTTTGCTCTTTTCACATGTAAATAATAAGCCAATAGATCAATAATCATATCCTAGTCATATTTGGGGTCTAAATATATCAGTAGCAGTACCACTTACCATTATTTTTGCAAATGACAAGTCTTTTGGATAGGTAGAAGGTTTCCTTGCTGCCCTTCTTCAGATACATGTAATTAGTGAAATTATAACCTGAAGATGAGACCTCTAATTACTATGGTCTGATTCCACCAAACTGCAGATGTTTATTGCAACTTAGCTTGCAAAGAATGATCCACATTTATAGATCACCACTAACAAGTTTCTAAATATTTTTCTGCCTGGAAAGAATGACAAAAATCCAGATCATCCAAAGTTAGACAAAATATAAAAATAAATGTATTCTCATGAGAGCTGCATTGTTTTCTTAATTTGGGGCAGGGTAAGGCATCATCAAATCAATCAATGATGGATAGCAATCTCATTGATGGTCTGATTGATGTCAAAAGGATCTATAATGTATTCAACACTGACAATAATTGATAGGATACCACATTTTCATTCTAAATAGCAAATACTGGCTCCTTTGTATCTATGTATTGATTGAATTGTATCAGAAGCTTTTGAGGAGAAAGCAGAAGGTTCTAAACTACAGTGTTGCTGCTCTGAAAGATAGCATCAGTATGAGGCAACAAGAAGTGGTACTGGTGTCTTGTCACTTGATGAAAAACACAAGGATTAAAATAGAAAGCAGATCTGTGTAAGATTTATTACAGCAAGTGTCAACTTTACAACTGCCCACATCCATTACTTTTGATGGTTGTATAATTATCAATATACATTTTATGTAAATGTGCCTTTAGTTAACTGTGTTGTTACGTAATCTGGAAATGACTTAGTTCGGAATCAAACTTTGTAAGAAGAAAAGATAGATAGGAATAGAATCAAGCAACACAGCAATTGGAGCAAAAAAGTGATCATTCCTTGCATGGTAAATGTGCTTTGACTGAAACATTCCCTTCATGTACTGCCACATTGCATGTAACAATTATTTATTGGGACATCTTAGAATCAACTGCATAATGATGACCCAACCCACATATGCAACTTCATTATGCTTAACTCAGGACAAGTTGGATCCATCAATTTTCCCTGAATCTTGCATAGGATTACAAATATGATACACCTGCTAATTGAAGCATTGTGGAATGATGGAAAGGGAAAGTGTGAGTCCGGAGCAATGGATCCAATAAGTGACTGCCACGTTGTAGACATATCACAATTTGGTCTTGTTGCAGCAGGAAAAGATTTGCTGGAGTCATTTCACCTAATTGAAGTTTGTGGTGGAATGTGTAGTACAGTTTTGAAAGTCTCAGGAAAGAGCCAATTGAAGAGTGGACACACGAAATAAAAATCAAGGTTGATCACAAATAAAACATCAAGCATAATAATTAGATGTGCTCTGTTTGAAACACAATGTTGTTGCTTCGTCATTGTTTCGTATCAAAAACAGTATTGTGTTATTAGTTATTCAACAACATGAATGTAGTGCTGATTTCCATTGATCCGAAAGTCATTTTCTATGACATTTCTTGAGAAAGAAATCGCATGATACTACAGCTATTACCCTTCTGTGGGCCAACTTCTTTGTGAATACATATGTGGCTCAGGCATGCATCCCAAAATAAGTATCAGCACATCCATTTGTTACCAGAGTAAATTAGACCCGAGGTGTTTTTCAGCCAAGGTAAAATGAGGTGTGCCTTTCAAAGAATTCAAGATGACATAAGGCTCCAACGTAATTTTGACAAGTGGCCATGGACTGCTTCCATCCGGGGACGTGGTTAACTCGATGATTTCCGACTTGAATTGAGTATGATGAGAGATTTTGGATATTTTGTAGCAGATACGAATGAGAATGAATGTGACCAAAGTAATCCATCATAAAATAATATACCTTGGTCTAACACNTTTGTAGAAGAGGTAGAAACAAAAAAAACAGCAATCAACTGGAATAGATTTATAATTTATATCTTCTTCACCAACAATAGTGGCCACAAAAATCTGGCAAAAATATCCATCAATTTTTGAAAAATTAAAAAAATTAATTTTGCACAGCTTCATGCAGTTAAACCATGGTCTGTTAGTGTAAAATACAACAATCAAAAATTGAATTGTTAAAAAGATACAAGTTTAAAACTATTAACTACTAAATATTATTGAATTAAAAAAATTGCAAAAAAGTCTAGTATGTATTTTTGACATGGTGGTGGAAATTACCATGGTGGAGGCTTTGGGATGGTTTGTTGTGTTGTGTGTTGTGTGGTGTCTCTTGTGCAAAAATTGATGTGTGAGGGACTCCAACCTACAGACATCCAAGCAAATGTACATACCTGCATCATGCGTTACCTCTGTATCACAGGTATCATAATGATAAAACAGAAACTTTATAGTACGTTTAGTTGATCCCTATGAAATGCAGGTTTTTAAAACCCTTCCTAAATTGCACTCTATCACAGGTATCATATCAACAACCAAGGTAAATAGACTCAAGCACTGTAAAAAATATTACTTGGTACTCAAAGCATAGAAAATTCCATATTATTTTTGAAATTGAGAATTCAAAAAGGATAAACTCAATATTCCTTGATCTAATTTCTGTCCACATGGAGGACAATTTCAAAGAGAAAAAAAATATTGATGTAATTGAAAGATATGATGACCTACTTCATCCCCACCTGGTGACATGAGTGTTTAAATGTTGCTCTCAAAAAATATTCAGACCATTTATAAAATATATAATGGTGATGGTCCAAATATTTCCTGTGGGTAAACAATGATTTCCAGAGCTGTAGTATGGGGGTGAAAATCAGTTCAAAAGCTAGAGATTTTACTATGGTGAAATTTTGGACACAAAAAATGTCAACCTATGGTATGTTTTTTGTGTTCCCAGGATTAGAACCGCTAACCTCAACAAAGCCTCACCTAATGATATAGACCTCATGTCAAATGGAATGAATTCATTTGCAACAAGCAATGTGGCTTTTCAGTTGCAAATCAGACTACCAACCCATCCACTGTATGCAATAACCATCATATTGTTTGTTTATGCCAAGATTACATGAGTTAATTTCTGAAAAGGAGTCTTTGAAAAACAATGTATTCCAAAGTCAGGGAAAGATTATGAGAGATTCTAAATTGAAAATTTCCTTATGATCAATTGTCTACTCTAAAGTAACCTCATGATCCCTTAGTTCAATGTATCTATGAATGACAATGTTTTATGTGCAAGTACTTTCACAAGCAACACCTACATTTTGAAGAATAGTGAGTTTGCTCATTGTCAGGTAGAAAAGCAAGCAAATTTCATTAAAGTCTAAAAATGTGCCAGTTTCAAAATAAAAATACTGTGTTACATAGAATACTAATAATTCTGAAATGTAATGAAATGTTCCAAATTCTATTCAAAAACAGATAAAAAATATTCTGTCTCACTTTGAAAAGCACAAATACCTTAAAAATTCTATCATTGTAAGGATGTGAGGAAAAAAAAATCAAGAAGAAAACAAAAACAAGAATTTCTTCATTACTACTAGTACCACATCAGGTATTGCTTAATCCAACACTGTTGACATTAAGAAGATTACTGCAACTCCTGTTATTTGTACCCCTTATGGTGATTCACTGATCATTACTTAGCTTAAGATTGCAATTGCCTTGGATATAACTTCAACTGCTTCACTCACAAATGATCCTCTTAGCTTGGATTCTTCAAAGGTGACACATTATGATGCTCTATCATTAAAAAAATAAGAGAGACAGAGGTAAAGATGACCTTAGTGTCCTTTCTGAAAATTTGATTCCCACCAAAATACTTTCTTCCACTCCTGTGTGTAAAAGAAAAATTTATGGATTGATGAATCTTATCTTATCTCATGACATAGGAGAATTAGCAATACTTTCAATGGAATTGAAGTATTTTGCTATAAAATAGGACCCTCTTCATTTTGGTCATGTTAAAGATTAATAATAATAATTTGGATCTTGGAAAAATTAAATGTCAGTGAATGGAAGGACACCCCAATCATCTTCACAAATATGGGATTTGTTCTGTTGCACATGTAAATAATAAAGCAAGAGATTAACAATCATATCCCATTCACATTTGGGGTCTAAAGAAATCAGTAGCAGTAGCACTTCCTATTCTTTTTCATTCCTTCTGGATATGGAGAATGTTTTTTGATGCCCTTATTCAATTAAATGGAATTAGTAAAAATGAAACACCTGAGAATAAGACCACTCAATTCTATGATTTGAGTCCATCAAATGGCAGAGCAGGTTATGACAACTTAGCTTGCAAAGAATAGTTACTTTTCCATACAACCATGACCATCAATAAGTTTCTACCTATTTTTATGCACAGAAAGTATTGAACAACAAAAATCCAGTTCATCCAAAGTACTATGTAAATAGACAAAATTTAGAAACAAATGCATTCTCAGAAGAGCTGCAGAATTTTCTTAATTTGGGACATGGTAAGACGTCACCAAATCAATCAACAACTGCTTGTAATCTCATTGATGCTCAAATTGATATCAAAAAGCTCCATAATGTGTTCATCACTGACTGTAAAACCAATTATTTTATTTGAAAAGAATTGATTGGACATCATATTCTCATTTAAACAACAAAAAGTGGTTCCCTTTTACCTAGGCATTGATTAAGGAACCATGGGTTGATGAATTGTATCAGAAGTGTCTGAGGAGAAAGCAGAAGGTTCTAAACAACAGTGTAATTTTTCTGAAAGATAGAATAAGTATGAGGCAACAAGAAGGGGCACCAGTGTCTTGTCACTGGATGCACAACACAATAAGAATATCTCTGTAAGTTTCAATAGCAAGTGTCAACTTTACAAATGCCCACTTCCATGGCATTTGATGATTGCATAAGTATCACTATACATTCCATATGTAAATGTGCCTTTAGTTTACCATCCTGCTACAAAGGCTAGAAATGACTTAGTTCAAACTCAAACTTTTTATGAAAAAAGATGGGTAGGAATAGAACCAAGCAACACAACAATTGGAGCAAAAAAAACAATCATCCCTTGCATGGTAAAGGTGCCCCTTCACGTACTGTCAAGTTGCATGCAGCAATTTATTTGGACCTTTCAGAATCAACTGCATTATGTTGACCCAGCCCACATATGCAACTGTATTGCATATCCCGGGCAATATTAGATTCAGCAGTTTTCCCTGAACGTAGTGTAGGATTACAAATATGATGCAGCTGCTAATCAAAGCATTGTGAAATGATGGAAAGGGAAACAGTGTGCCTGTTGCAATGGATCCAAAAAATGATATCCGCATTGTTTTCATATCAGGATTTGGTCTTGTTGTGGCAGGAAAAGATTTGCTGGAGATATTTTACCAGATTGAAGTTTATGACGGAATGTGTGGTGCAGTTTTGACAAATTTCAAGAAAGGGCCAATTGAAGTGCGGACACAAGATAGGATGATTACAAATGAAAAATTAAGCATCAAAATTAGATGTGCTCTGTTTGAAACACAATGATGGTGCTTTGGCATTGTTTTGTATTAAAATCAATATCAAGTGTTATAAGTTAGTCAACATCATGATTGTAGTACTGTTTTCCATTACTCTGAAAGTCATTTTCTACGGCATTTCTTCAGAAAGTAATCGCATGATACTATATATTATACACTTCTATAGGCCAACTTCTTTGTGCACACATATGTGTTTCAGGCATGCATTCCAAAATAAGTATTGGCACATCCATTTGTCATCAGAGTTTAATAGACCCGAGGTGCTTTTCAGCCAAGGTAAAATGAGGTGTGCTTTTTAAAGAACTCAAAATGACATAAGGCTCCAACATAATTTTTACAAGTGGCCACGGATTGCTTCCATCCGGGGACATGGTTAACTCGATGATTTCTGACTTGAATTCAGCATGATGAGAAATGTTCCGTATTTTGTAATGGATTCAAATAGATACAAATAAGTCAGAATGTGACCAAAGTAATCCATCATAAAATAATATACCTTGGTCTAACACTTACATCTGCAAAAGTGCTAACAATGTGGATCACATTATCAAACGATAGATGCGCATCAGAATATCGCGAATTGCCAGACGCACTAGCAATGCCTTCAATTTTAGTGAGGATATCATGAACACTAAACACATTCACATTGCCAATGGAATCTTTCCGCAGTGCTCCAAGAGCAATAATGACAAGTGCATGGTAAGATGTGATGAAGAAAATGGCTCTTTTTTGGGAAAAAATGACAGAAAAGAGGGAAATTTAAGGATATCTCTTAGGACAAATAATTATTATCAGATTTAAATTTGACTTACATGTTGATGGGGTTTGACCACAAATCTATGACAACAGAAAGCAGTCGGTGTCACATCATCTTAGTTGCTGAAGGTTAACACGATACAAGACCACGAGTGAAACTAACCTTTTCCTGATCTTTGGATGTCTTTGATTCGAACCTTTGGTTGTATACCTTTATCGCCTCTTTTATCGAATTCGTTTAGTACGTTTTTAGCAGCATCACTACACACCTTGAATGCTTGCCTAATGTCACCAGAATTGCTAGATATTTTCCTAGCTGCAAAATTGATTGCGTCTGGTTCAAAAACGTTCGGCTGTAAAATCGATGAATAGACTTATAAGAAATTATAGAGCAACTCCAGAGAAAAAAATACTAATGCCATACCTTTTGCTTGCCCTCTGAAATACCAAGCCTGCTTCTAAGTATGGCGATAATTTGTTCCTCATTGTATGCATTGAAGTACAAATGCTCCCAGGCCAATACGTGATTGGACCTTTTGGGGAAGACTTTCTATTAGATTGATAGTATTTGCTATTCCAATCACTATGAGTCGAGCACCAAAAGTGCGAGCGGCGGATCGAATGGGCCAATCAAAGAAGTTATACATGATGGTATTCTTTTTTGTTTTGAGCAGATCGAACTCGTCGAGTAGCAGAATAGTTACAGGCTGGTTTGAATTGTCGTCATCAATTGTTGCGTTGTCACTTGTAAAATAGTTGTCCAATGCGTCGCATGCATCCCCAGGAGTGAGTTTTTCTTTCCTTGATCCGCTGACGGCTTCCCAAAACTGCATTAAGAAATATGGAGTATCATACCTACTTAAAACAACACTGAAGTACATTGTTAATTTTATGAAACAGAGAACATACCTTGACGTAAGCTTCAAATGGATTGCGCATCTCCATTGCATTCATGGAAATAAATTCAAAATCAGGTATTGTGCCGCAAGCTTTTTCTTCCTCAAGTTCTCTTACAACTGATTTTACACATGATGTTTTTCCCGTGCCTACGTAGGTTTAGCAACGATTTTGAGATAGAATAAGAACCCATGTCCATCAAAATCAATAATTGGTGATTCGTACCTGGAGCTCCTGCAAGGAACAGTGATGTTTTAACGCCCGAACCATCTCTCACGAACTGCTGGTCATTCAGTTGTGCCAAGCCGGATATTGATTTGCGCAAAAAATCGGCAATTCGGATTCGCTCTTTTTCTCGGCACGTTAACTTCATGCCGTGAACCTGAACGTCTTCTAAACATTCTGCCAGTGACAGCTTTTTAATGGCATGTCTAAAGGCATCTTTCCATGTCATACAAGACGAATGTGCAACAGTTAGGGCAGTTTTATTCAGCCTCTTTCCAAGAGCTACTAATATAGGTCCATCGTTTTTAAGATAATAAGAAGATAATCAACCACGTTCCACATGGTTGCTCAGAGAGCTACGAGGGATAAAACTTTTTTGATGGATTGACCAATATCAATAGCAAAGATAGTGAATGAGAGGCATCCCTGAAATGATGTCAGGAAGACCATCCAATTGTTTATCTTCATGTAACCTCATAGGCGAAAGTAAGCTATCTGCAGAGACAGTTTGAAGATGGTCTGTTTCAAATACTTCGTCCAAAAAGTTCAAGTCTGTGTAAGATGAGAGTGCCTTGGATTCTCCTGGAATTTCGTGCTTTCTATAAAACCAACGAACTTCAACCATGGTCTCGCCAACGTCTAAGATTCCATCCAAAATTTCTGCATCGGAGCTAGACGGCATTTTTGTTCCTTTCTCCCCCATGAAATGCTCTCGAAGTTTGAAACAATGTTCTTTTGATTTATGAGATTTAAATATTGTGACTATTTCTGCAGGAGCCCAATTGACATGGAATGGGAAGTTGGACTTGTAATTCTTTTTGGGTTTAGAATGAAAATCTTCCTCAAAATGCATGATCACTATATCCCCTAATTTCACATTCCAATTTCCTTTCCCGGCAACACATTTGAGGTTCACAAAGTCTTCAAAATCTGGTGTGACATCTATTTTGTTGTAGAAACTTTTTATTGAAGAAACATCTACATAAAAGGTTGCTCCAACACAAGTTACTCTAGTTTGGATAGTATCCTTTTCCTCTGGAATTGTTTTCTTTGGTGATTTGGTCCATTGCTTTTTACTTTAATGTCTTTCACTGGTTGTGACTACATTTTCCAATTCATCTCCCTGAGGAAACAATTGATGGTACTTAATTCATTAGCTGAGTTGCCAAGCATTTCCTCAAAATAAGATTTTTTTCTCTGTTTTTAAACCCTATTGGCAATTCATGACAGCTTGTTGTTTGATCGTCAGAAGAATTATTCCTTTCTGCAACAACAAAATTCATTTCCCACTTTTGATCCACTTTCTCCATCTCTTTTGCTCTCTCGGTTATACTTGCCTTTGCAGCCTCCAACAACTTGCCTATACGAGCTTCGTTAAACTTTTGCCCTGACTTCTCGATCCCGCGCTGAAGGCGATCGACATGGTCATTGCTTCCAATTTCCCTCAAAGACTTATTGCATAGGTTATAATTGCATAGGCGCCGGTTCTGGATCAGAAATCTTGATTGAGAGTTACAACATTCACTTGCAGGCAACGTTGGTAGGTTACTCTCAATGCAGTCGATTAAGACTGGTCCGAGAAGTTTGTCACAAGAAATTTCCGAAACATCGGTACTTTCTAATATTTCTTCAATGAAACGGGTGTCATCGTTTGATTTATTCACAATCTGCTTTTTCAACTCTTTTTCGGTGACAGCACTTGCTTCCGAAAGGCGGTAAAACCAGCGGATTTCGCATTTTACTTCAGATGCTGGGAAAGAGACTAAGGAAGAATCGGATGCGCCATTGCAATCGTTGCGTTTTTTCGTGCTCTCTTGAATATCTCTGTAAACTGCCACTACCTGTGCATGACTCCAAGGCACAACGTAAGGATACCACTCTCCCCGACCTTCAATTATATCAACACCCATGGGGGGCACAGAATCAGGCTCCCACTGGACTGCAACCACGTCTCCTATACAAATTTTCCATTCGGGGAATGTGTCGAGTTTGACGTTTTCCGTGCGCAAATGGGAAGGGCACAAAAGATGGGAATGTCGCATTTTAGACCAGTTTGGTTGGAGGATGCAAGAAGAATAGAAGGCTCGTCGGCCATAAAGTTTGAAAACGGGTTCAGTGACATTTGCAGCATGTCTTAAATTGCCAGGCTTCTTCTTGATAATTTCATTCAAGGGGAGATTCAAGTATTCGAAGGTTTTGGCTTTCAGAGAAGCATTTTTTGATAATGTTTTGGAACACTGCAACCCTCTTTCAAGCATATTGCGACTGTATAGGTGCACTAAGTCTTTTTCCTTGTAGAGGTAAAACCGGTTGCAAAATTTCACCACTGTTGGAACCACGCGATGAATGCTACCAATGATTTCCCCTAGCCTGTCCGGAAGTTTTCCCTTCTGACCGACCAAAATCAATCTCCCGAGCAATGAGTTCAGATCCAAAATTTTCACGTGTTCACTTTCAAATACTTCGTCGAATTCTTCTGGTTCCTCCAAATCTTCTTCGCCTAGATCTTCATTCTTTTCGCTCATTACTTGCCCACCATGTGGCCAGCCCTTGCTGGTCTTCTTCTTCTTTTTCTTCTTCTTCTTTTGAGTCAGTTTCGATTGCTCCACTTGAGCACGCATGTTTTCATAACTTTGAATCCTTTTGTCAAGGTCTGAGAAATTGTAGAGCCACCTAACTTCCACTTCCCAAGGACCCCATTTCTTACTCTCTCCCCATGTTCTGAAAATACTCAAAATTTGGCAGGGTCTCCAATTCACACTGAATGGATACTCTTTCTCGGGGGGATTATTGCTACTCTTGGAATCATCAAAATCTGGTACTTCCATGCAGACATAGTCTCCAATTTCCACTCTCCATGTAATGGTTTCGCCATCCGCTGGTTGGTTCCACTGGCCACAGTGTGCACTTGGCACGAAGTTGTAGGTCGGATAATCAACGAACTTCTCTTGCTGAGTAAGCAAATTGACTGATGAATAATACTCCTTTTTTTGGTCTTTGAGCAGCACTCTGTATTTGGCGACGAGGTCCGCGTGGGACGAATTTTCCTTCCGGGTGCTTGATGGCTTCTCTGTTGTGACTGATTTATTTTTTTCATATTTTTTTGATGATAGCTTGGACGATGCTTTCGAACGTCCCGAAGACTTTGGTGTCATTGTTGTTTTTAAAGCCTTGGATGGAGTCTTCATATTGATGCGTTAGATTAAAGGTAATCTAATAAGGGTGCTGGGCGCTGGTGCTCTGTTCGCCCTCCTTTGATGACCTTTGAGCCGACTGATCATTCAGATGAGCGAGTTGGGTGTGGGGGAAATGGATCAAAATTCAAAAATTGAAGAATCAAGATTGAACTGTACTGTTGAATTGCTATGGCATGATTTTTTCTTTTCTCTCTAGGGGTAAAACCAACCAGACCAATCAATTGGTACTACTTATGGGTCAAAAACCCTCAAATTCGTCAATTAGTGGTCATTTATTATTGGAATTGATGAGTAAATAAGGGTGGCAAATTTGGAATGGTTTGATATGTTGTATGTACCTAGAATGGATAGTATTGACAATCCTCCATTCATAATGAGTGGGGAGCTTTTATACTTAGTAATTTTTTCTAGTGAATTTTTGAATTGATTTTGTTTTCTTCTTTCTTTCTTTTTTTGATTCTGTACAGCTGAATTCTCTTGTGTAACCCACACCAAGGGAGATAACAATGGGATTTACTTCTACGTAGATCTGGTATAGACCAACAGTGGATCGAAATTGATGGAAGAAAGACAGACCGCAAGCATATTTTCATCGCCAATCGCGGTCACTCGCTCACTCGCCACAAGGCTTTTGCTAGCTTTGCCTAATTTCATCTATTGCTCGTGATTTTATTGCCAATCCAAAATTGCAGTGTCACACTTACTTCACACTCATTGCGTTTTAAATATTGGTACTAATGTGATGGAAATGTGTGATGAGTTCAGTCTGACTTTCGCCCGCTTTTGATCCTCTCTCCAACCGCGCACGAATGCGCATGTAAATCCCATTGTTATCTCCCTTGCCCACACTGTTAAAATTCCCACCATTATGAACTAAACATGATAGCTATCATGTGTTGTGCATGCAACCATGGGTGACAGGGACCTTCATATATCAAACAGGCAGTGTGTGCTAACAGGGGGCTCCCACAAGAGCTCCCACTGACCAACAACAACAACTAACCAACAACAATCAAATCAACAGTAAATAATGACGGCACAAAACAAGGGCAAAGAATATGAATTAGGTTTTGTATAATACTGTATTTTTGATGCAACATGTGTAATGAAGTAATTAAAATCTCATCTTTCAAAATAACAATAACACAATTAGTAGCTGTGATTACTAGTCTATTGTTCTCATAAGTTGTTGGATAATTCAAAACAAACTGCATTACAAATGGGATCAATGTCACCCAAAAAAATTTAAAGCACTTCAGACTGAGGTGCATCTCGGACTCATAGTGAGTTGGATGAGTGGGGTTCCCATCCCAAATACTATTTGTATTTGTAGTATAGGTCCTGTTCCCCCCGGTCTGCCCACCATGCACACCTTGCACACCCTGCCAACTCGCCCAGTTCTGAATCTGCTGTTGCTCTAAACTGGCAATCCCATTTATCAGTCTTGTGGATTCTCATCCTCTGTGCCCTCTTTTCCCTTTCATCCCTCTCCCTTCTCCCTCCTCGCAATTGTCTATATCATCACTTCCCCCATTTCCTCTGCTTGTTGCAATGCCTCTAGAAGCACCAAGGTTACAACTCCCAGCACTCCAAGTACTCCAAGAACCCAAGTGATGATGCAATCAATCATGCAAGTGATGCATCAGAATCATTGCAACTTGCAACCATTGCAACCCCAATTGCACCCTCACCCACTCCACTTCTAAAAAGGCAATCAAAACATTGTTATGGCATGTAAATGTAATCATTGTAGTGTGTCTATTCATAACCTTCCTTGCCATCTGTAACAAATCAACCGTGGACAAGAATTCAATCCCGCACCCTCAACTGGGATCTATGATGGGATACATTGAGCCGTCCAACAAGAAGGATGGTATAGGATCTGGTAAATTAGGCCGTGCCAGTAACAATCCGCACAATGCACACTATTTGTGCAATTCTCACACTCCACAAAATGCAGTCAGAGGATTCTCCAACCTCCTGCCCTCCAAACTTCAATCCCAAGATATTTTGAATGTGGCAAACTTTGTGGTGAATCAGTTGTTGCTAGTGGCATGTGGGGGGAGGATGATTTGTCCAGCATCAAATTGGAAGTTCCTTCCATGCCCAGGGTGATGGTGGGTGGAAGGGGTAGTGTTGGTGGTGTAATGTTCAGAGGAAGAAGAATTTGTTGAGGGTGAAAATGTATTATTGTTGTATTTTTTTAGGCTTATTGACATGACACAATGGAACTATCAGGTACTACTACTGTCCATACTGTTGTCAGCTAGCAGCTTGGCATGACTGCTTGCCCCCATTGTGTTGGCTTGGTTGCATTTTGCATTCATTGGATGCATGGTAAATATGTACAGCTGGCAGTGCAGCAGGCTGCAGGCAGCAGGCCACAGGGTAATGCCTCCAATAAATAATGCCATAGTATGAATGATGCCCACACTCATAGTATGGTATTTTCTAGCACAAAATTGTGGCACATTTTGTGTATTCAGAATGCCTCTTCACTCATTCAATGCTTTTGAATTTTAAAAAATCCTATATGGCACAATTTTTAGTGAGTGCAAAAGTTGACATGCTTTCCTATGGGTAATTTAATATGTAACTTGCCACCCTTACTGATACTGTTTTCACAAATTTTTGTGATTTTTTTTGCTTATGTATTCACAATAAATAAGGCTTGAGCTGACAAAATGTACAGTAAGAGTCCAAAATTATTTGACTTGCAATGACCAAATTTTCAAAACCATGGTTTCACCATGGCAATTGATTTCATTTCCATTTCTGATGCGCGGACTCTCATGGCTGTAAATCTGCCTGTGCTTGGTATTTACATGCTACTTTTACCAATAGTAAGCTGAAATATTACCTTTCAGATTATCTAAAAATCCAAATTTTGAAAAACTTTGTCTGCTTACTGCTGTACATTTGGTAATCCCTAGTCTTAATTATGACTTAAAACCAGCTTGGCAAAAAAAATATCAAAAAGTATTAAATTTTGGCTTAGTAGTATTGCTCCAAAGTTCATTTAATGTCATAGCAATTCAAGAGTACAGTAATAGTA
>JALLOT010001824.1:0-12074 GCA_036939595.1 Thalassiosira livingstoniorum | reverse complement strand
AAATTATTAAATTCAAAAAAATTTCTTTTCAACTACTTATTATTTGTGTAGCACCATAATGAAGAATGAAGCAAGTAATAATGATAAACTCCATAAGAAGTGCAATAATTAGTAGTACGTAGATATCCCAGACATTCTTGAAATTTATCATAAACAATAAATGTCCATACAAGCTTAGGTAGGTCTACACAAAAATCTGAAAATTATCAAAATAATTAATTTCAATATACTATTCCTATGTAATTTCTATGGTACCTGTTTTTGCATGATTTTTTAAAACCTCAAAGGATCTCAAAATGGTCTGTTGACACTGTCAAAGAATCTCAATATGGTTGGTACTTAGAAGAATATGAGTATTTTTTAGGAGTATGATCTAGTATGATATTAGGGTACAATACAATATCCATAAGAATAGTAGTAATATTGTTCTGGAACATCCCAAAGTCACTCTTTTTATGTGATATTCTTTATTTTTCACTCCAAACAAACAAAATAATATCACAATATTAAGGTAAATTTTTGGCGTTTACTTGAGTGAATCCACCTTGTGATTTTTAGCCATAAAGTAATTGTCAAAGAATTTTTTGTGATTGTGTGATTGTTCCAATTATCAAGTGATTGGTCCAGGGATTGTCTGTGATTATCTTTGATCATTCGGGGTTGTGATTGGTGTTGCAATTGACATTGTAATTGGCATTGTGATCCACTCTCATTCACAAATGCTATGATAATGTATGATAGGTATGTAAAAAGGTGCTGCAAAGCACTCTCTACAAAGTTCTATATCTACCTAGGATACATCAGTAACTGGAACCTATGTCCTATTATGTATTACTTTTTTCAGGATAAGTACCCTAAATAATATCTCCATTCTCATGCCAACCATGACAATGAAGACACAGCTCTTCCAACTTGAACCAAAACAACTATCCTCATCTATTGTCAACAATGGCATTGCACCTTCCCTTTGCTATTGCACCAATACCTTTTCTGATTGATTTTTTGTTGCAGAACATCCTGCTTCCTTTGCCACTTGATGGTATCTCCTAGTGCTCCTTGATATTGTGGCTGCTGCAATTATTATTTAGAGGTGCTGGCAAAATTATGCTGCCTACAGTCTCCATCGTAAGAAACTTCACTTGCATTGTTTTCTGCCAATTTCTAGTGCTTCTGCAAATAAAGGCCTTAGTTGGCTGAAACTACCATCTCAAACACCCCCAATAATGTTTGTTGCATTATTACTCAATGTATGATCTCTATCCTTGGTCACTTTCCAAAGCAACATCAAATCAAGTACATCTATCACCTTGATTTGAATAAGGAGTTCATTGTTCATATCCCACCCATTTGAAATCTATTGTTTTTGATAGAGTTTGATTCAGGTTATTCTCCCTTTTTGAAATCTATCAAAAACAATAGATTTTAGACATACTAATTCCATATTGTAGACTATACATACCTAAAACTTTATGTACAACATATAAATTGTATGGTAGGGAATCATCCTTGTATTTACTCTATTTTAGAATTTAGGAATAACTATAATTTTTGAAAGTATGATTTGAGCCAGTAATTTTCTACCATCTGGATATTAATCGTACATACTGAATGTGACAGATTACCATACATACTACTCTTCTACCTAAAAATTAGAAGTTCAGACACCTTTATGATTGTACAATACCGGGCATTGAGATTCTTTGATGGTGAAAACAGACTACTGTAGAGAGCCAAAAAAATTGGATTTTTGAGGTCTTTTGAGGGCCTGAAAAATCACACAAAATTCAGGTACCATAATTAACATAGGAATAGTATGTTAAAAACTATCATTTTTGATAGATTTCAGATTTTGTGTAGACCTACCTGAGCTAGTATGGAAATCTATTGCTTTTCATAGATTTCAAGAATGGGTGGGATA
This sequence comes from Thalassiosira livingstoniorum, assembly GCA_036939595.1. Lineage (NCBI taxonomy): Eukaryota > Bacillariophyta > Thalassiosirophyceae > Thalassiosirales > Thalassiosiraceae > Thalassiosira > Thalassiosira livingstoniorum. The sequence continues at coordinate 10,156 of JALLOT010001824.1, read as the reverse complement.
TGATCCATCAAATGGGTGATGGCAAGTCAATTGTACCAGTCTCTGATGGGTTTAGGAATGGATCAGGTAAACAAGTACATGATCCTAGAACACAACATTGAGGCATATCATGCAGACAAACATCATGCTGAGGAGTCATTCAAAAAATTAAGCCAACATATTTTAAACATGCAAAAGTCAGTGGGAGCTGTCATTGTTTTTGTTCCCCCCTGGGTTTTTCAGAGACATTCAAAATGGTTTACAGTCTGGGAGTATGCTTCCAAAAATAATTTGGCTATGCAAGTTTGCCTTGATGAAGCTGACAATGTGTTCACCAAGTCTCACTACTGTCCAGAATTTTTCAGTGCTGCAATGAATTTGGTTCCACTATTCCTCAAAGTTCCAATGTGGACCATGCCAGCAACACTTAGAATCTATAACCAAAATACTTCATCAAATTTGCTTCCAGCTTTACTAACCTCTCCGCAGGACAACTCATCAGTCATCCAGCAAACTCTCTTGATAGTGGTTCCACCACGGAAAATTTGCAAGTCCTATTCCTTTATGATGGTGTATTTGCTTTTGATAGCAGATCAGACCTAATTAAAGGGATTAATACAATCAACAAAGTATTTGATATGTTAGGACTTGAAATGCATCTTGGCAAGGGAAATAAAGCCTCCAAAACTGAATGCATATACTTTCCACCCCCATCCTTCTTTGCTCTACAAGAGACTCCAATTCTGATAGCTAATTACACCAAAGATGAAGAGGATGGAGAAGAAGAGGAGATTAACTGGCTAGACATAGTCACTTCAAACATCAGGAAAAAGGTCAAACTCACTGACAAAATTCTTGATGAGAAATACGACAATGATGCTAATATGAGAAGGATCTTATTAGGAGAAGGCTTTGTTGATTTTATGAAGCACTTCAAATATTTGGGTTCATTTGTCTCCTATTCTCTCAAAGATGATTTCGACATAAATGAGAGACTAGCAAGCAGAAATGGAGCAATGGGAACATTAAAGTGGATTTGGGATTGCCCACACACAGATATGTACAGCAAATACTTACTGTTCATGGCAATTTCCATCAACCTACTGCTCTGGGGTTGCGAGACATGCGCCCTTAAGGAATCAAGTTTGAATAAACTTGACACTTTTCTACACCAATCAATCAGACAAATTGTGAGAATCAACACGAAAAAAGTGAAAGAAGAAAAGATAACTAACCAATTCATCTGAAAGAAATTCTACAACATACCTCACATCAGAAACCAGATAGCCGTGAGACAAATGACATATTTAGAGAAGGTTGTGAGAGGACCAAACAACCACTCGTCAAAGCACCTATTCACTGTCTGGAGTAACAACAAAAGGCCGCAAGGAGGGGTCCTGACAACTAACAAAAAATCCCTTGTGAAAAGCCTACACCTACTGTTACCTGATGAAATGCTAGGATGCAAAAACAGCTCCCTCAACAGATAGATACAAATTGCGTTAGATGAGAAAGAATGGAACTATAGATTCAAAAAATTAAAACATCCAAACAGAGACATTCATCCCCTTTGCACGAGAAGCAGCCAAAGGACCCAACAACAGGAAAATTTTCACTCACCACCCAGGAGCCATAGTCACGGCTTTGCTTATGAAGCCCCTCCACTGCCAACAACGTTGTCATTCAACTATCCTAGCAGTAATGAAGGTTCTCCCTGGACCCCACCAGGACACCATTGTTGCTGCAACGAGCAAGACAGCATTTTGGACAGTGACCACAGCACTGGCTATCACTTCTCACCACCACCACCAATCCCACCATCCCCATCACCTCAACCTAGGAGGAGAAGAGGAAGAAGAAGAAGAGAAAGAGGAAATGAGCATAAAAATAATGAAAACTGTACACCAAACCAAAACGAGACAATGTTGGATTTTGAAATAAAACCCTACAAACCCTGGGATTATCATGGGATGTCACAGGAAGGGAAATAAAAATAAGATTTAGGCAATTATTGAGAATGTACCACCCAGATGTCCACCAACCTAGCAGGAGAGGGCTATCATCACAACAAGCCCAAGGGAAATTCCAAGAAATTAAGAGTGCTCAGGAATTTCTCAGGAACAGACTCTAAAACCCCACAAGCCATCACCCATGTACACAGAAAAACACTGCACTTGAATATATGATCATCACTCATCACTCAAAATCACAAATACATCTCCCTTCATATCATCAACATCATCATCATCATCATTATCTCCACCCTCCTTCCCTCTCTCATAAAACCCCCTCTGAGAAAATTCTCCCCCTCCTCCTACCTCCTATTCCCCATATCCATCACTACTAATCATCATCAACAACGACAACCCCCCTGCCCTCAATGCCCTCAACATCCTCCATCTGTTCATCCCCATGAGGCACCCAATAGCACTCTGACACCAAATCCAGATCATCGTCGTCAGGATCATAAGCACATTGTGCTTGTTGTAAACTTACCTAGAGTGCCTAATGCTGTGTGCAGCAGCTGTAAACTAGTAATAGTTGATTCTTGATGATATTAGACAACTGTGCATGAAGGTGATCTGGCACAGACTCTAGTGTGCAGAGAGAAATTAAGTGCTGTGTGAGGCACCTTCTGGCAACAGCATCAGCAAATGAATTGGTGGCACATTTGGATGCATTGTTGGCCAGCTTTAAAAAATCTACCCAGGAATTAGTATGACCTACACATCATCACTCATCACAAAACCAACCATTCAGACCAAATGCCAGCTTCCAATTCCATTGACAATGGCATGCCTGGATTTGACATCAAACGGCCATGCCCCATTGCATGGAAGCGGTGGATAATGGTCACACCCACTCTACAGGTCCAATAGGCACACCGTGTCAAGTGAGTGCAACCACAGGGCATCTGCCATTGTCGCAGCACATTTGCCATTGGTGGCAATGACGATGGCATTTGCCTCAACTGCCAGCAAGGCCTCCAACTTGGAAGGCCTCAAGGCACTAATTGATTGCTTTAAAAGCAATCAAGTGGCATGTGTCATCAACAGATTGCGTCGTTGCTGTGCTGCTGGTGAAACTGACCAATATTATCATTTTTATTGCCATTTTATTGTTGTTACAATAATTGCTTGCAACTAAGTTAGAAAAATGCTAATTGTAACCTAACTATGACCCTCAGCTATGTTATAACTCATTAGTAATTTAGTTTAATATGTTAACTAATAGATCCCCAGAGGCTCTGGCAGAGGGTTTTGATTTAAATTGACTGCAACATATATTTTTTCATGCAAAATAGAATTTTGCATTTTTGCTAACAACTGTTAGTAAGATCGCGATTTTAGGAACTATCATAAAGTACCTAAAAATCAGGGTGTAGAGGCTAGAGGGATGGCATGATGTCATTGACCACCTTCACCAAGCCTACCCTGAAGGTGCAGATGGTGTGCTCAATGAATTGGTTGATCTTTTGGACATGCTTGCAATTGTGCATCATCCATTTGCGCTCTTCTATTAATGTGATGAGATCAGTGGCACCCCTGATGATGACCATGAATGCCATCATTGTTGAGGCATCATCAAACTTGATGTTGTACCACTTGACACAATGATTGGTCAAGTTTGCAAGCCAATCCAGAAGTTGATACTTTACCCTCCAAATCCAAGGGTATTGGATGTGTATTCAGTTCTTTTCTTTGTGCACTTAACATATATTTTTTTGAGAGTTTCCTTGGTGGAATGGAAGTCTACTTTCTTTTCTTTTTCCTTGACAATTTTTGTGGAGTCTGGAAAGAACACTGGGGGCCAGGTGCTACTAATGATTTCAATGTCAAACCTACCCACTGGGCACCAGTACAACATGAACTGGGCCATTCTGGTGAACAGGACTTTCTCCAATTTTGGAGGATCTGCATTTTGCATAAGGTAAACAGAGGATTTAGCCTGCCCATTGCACAAATTGTTTGGGCCTAAATTGAAGTCCTTTTTCATTTCTTTCTTTGACAATTATTCAATGATCCTAATTTTCATGTTGCCTAGTGTTGGATCTGTGGCTTTGGTACCAATAGTGGACAGAATGACACCAAATAGTGATCCTGGGCTTCATTTTCTCATTTGCTCTATGGCAGGTTGTACATTACCAAGTTCAAGGTTGGTTTTGTATATGATTTGTTTTGTTGTCTGGTCATGGCTTTGTTTGCATCAGTGCACATTGTGAGCTCATTATGCAGTTTCTCTTGTGCATGTTCCATGAGGGGGTAGATACTCATTGTTAACTGCTTGCCCAAAGGAATGATGGTGTCATAATTGTAGCCCTTGGTGTCTTTCTTGGAGATGTGACTTTTGTAGCCATTTGTGGATTCTCATCCCTGTTTAAGGCTTTGTTATATTGCAAGAGGGTATCAAACTTGATTCCACCCTGGCTCTCAATGATAGGGAGCTCATCAACAATAGTACCCTTGATGCTTTGTAGGGCAATCTGTGCACCAAAGGGGGGGAGTGGAAAGTGATACTACTACAAAGTACCATTTGCTGTTGTAATTTGGTGTGTTGATTACATTCAAAAGCACTTACTGGTTTGAAGAGGTCCTTGGTTTTATCAGCTTCCTTTCCTTGAGGAAATACTCCTTGGTGGATCCCTTGTTGAACAGGATAAAGACATGGTGCATAAAACTCACTGGCACTGTCTTGAACAGGGGCTCAACCACAGCTTTGATTTTCAACTCAAGGAAGAAAATGTCAATGTTAGTATCAGACACCATTGTGGACCCATGAAGCGCAGTAACTATCATGTTGTTGTCACAGATGACAAGGGAACCTGCTATTGGTGTGGTTGATAATGGTTGCCTTGCAAAGCTTGCATTTACTGTAAAATGCAAATAAAATACTAGTGTTCATATCAAATGAGCCCCCTGTCTACATAACCATTATACAGAAAATGAAATGAAGCGTAATTCTGCTTCTTTACTGATTAAGTTGCTAGAGAGAAACTTATCAATTTTAACTCAAATAGACGTAAAATTGTTAGCAACGGTACAATAATGTGGCATGATTTCTATCTTTTCTTGTACACATCTCAAAAATCTTCGTATAACTCTAAAAATGTCTGTGCAAAAGGAAGACAAAATTTACAACTTAAAAGAAGTTTTCATTGGGCCGCCAAAATGCATACATCGGAATGCCACCGGACACAATCCATGGAGAAATAGAATCATATCAATAAAAAATAACAATCCCTTGAGTTGGTTTGCGCAAAATGTAACAATTAAGGACGAGGGCAGCTCTGCAAGTTTGCCACTATGCAAGAAATGTTGTCTGATGATCCATTTTCCCTAGAATTGTACCGACAAAAGAACAAAAGGAGATACTTTTCAGTACACAAAGAAAGAAACGACTGTATTGAAACGAAGGAACGAGTGTTAACGAAATCATTGAGGGTCTTCTTACCGGGCGCGTTTCGATATTTGCCTCGCGATCCATCGAAGTAATGTTCCATCTGCGTGTCAAAGCAAATAAAAAGGATAACTTAAGAAAAAAATCCCAGAAATTAGTAAATTCACACAGGATTGATCTTACCGATTTGTAATTTTTTATTTGCAATTTTGCATGTGTTAACGAGAACAAATTTTGCTACAAGGTCACTTGTCATGGTATCCCAAACACCATCACTCGCTACCACTAAAAACAAATCATCCTCGCCTGGAGTGAACAATGAATCAACATCATGTGAGAAAATTCAAAACTTCTCACAGAATCGAACGCGAACCTAAAAAAAAGTGCATATGAGAATACATAACACCCTCTCTCACCAATATCATACTCCACAACATCCGGCTCCGCAGTAACATACGGCTTCAACCTCGCATCCCCAATACTCCTCGAAACGGCCAAAACGCCTTCCACCCTCCATCTCCCCCAATAAATCACCCGTCCTCCTGCATCGTTGATTCTCTTGGTCTCATCATTCCTTCCTGGTTTGTGGTCCTCACTCAAAGCGACAAAAGATCCATCTCGCTTGATTACTATGGCGCGAGAGTCTCCAGCGTTGGAGCAAATTATTTTTCGATGGCCAAGGATGGCGCAGGCGCAGGCGGTGCTTCCGTCGAGGTGGCCGGTGGATGTGAAGTCATTGTCAATCTGCATTGGTAGGGACAAACATCATTTGAAAGGGAGCAACGAACAGTAAGACCGAAGTGGAAAATTCAAATTACATTTATTTGACTGAAATGCGAATTCTAACTAATCTTTCGTTGACTCACCTTCAAAAAAGCATCCTTCATTGCCCGTTTCATGTCCCAAGGAAAATGATCATTTTTGCGAACATAAGACGATAGCCAATCCGAACAAAATTGACTTGCTGCAGGTCCTCCATGACCATCAAATACAGCCAAATAGGTAATGGGCATACTGGACACACTGGACACACTGGGAGTATTGGACATGCTTGTTGCTAGTTGTAATGCATGAGCTGTGGGTTTGATGTATTCAGGGGACTCAGGACAGTCGGCATTTTCTGCATTCATAAAGTTATTTTTACGTGCATTAGTGGTCCCAAGGTACTCAATTACAAATCGATCTATCAAAGAAGAAAAACAAAGTTCAAAAACAAAGGTACAAGCTAGTTAGAAGTGATTTCCAATAAACAAAAGGCAGCACCATACAATCTCCTACGGACGTACAATACCCCAAAACACAACGAGGTTCAAATTTTCAACTGTTCCAACGTTGATTGCTTCAAACTTACCCTCCATGTAGTTCCTTTTGCCCCTGTGACTCCAATAGGAAACATCGACATGACTCCCATTTGGTCTTAATATCCTCCTCTCCATCAATGAATGACTATTTCGTTGACGAGTGGATCCATCACCAATGGCAGTTCGGAGGGAATAGCAGATTGTTTTGGGGATGGAGGTTGGCATAAGAATCCCCAGTGTTTGGAGTGAATGGTGGGATTGGACTGTGGTGAGTGATTGGGGTGTAGTCAGTTGGTTTCGTTTGGTTGACTTAGTTGATTTGGATGATTTGGTCTTCGTCTTTTTTGACTTGTTGTTTTTTGGTTTCGAATCTTTTTTGAGAGCATTGGCCAAAAGAAATGAATTTTCCTTCAGTGCGCCCCCCATTAGAGAAGTGTTTGGATTCGGTCTTTGGGATGCATTACTTCCTTCGAGCTGTTCTTTGCTCAATGAAGGTTTAGAATGCTGAGGTGAATCCCCTTCCGAAAAATCATTCATGGGAACTGTAAACAATTTTTGAGCAGGGGGATGTAACTCATTTACACCTCCCACTGATCGTGATGCTTCGATCACACTAGATTTACAAGAGTCGCCAATCACATTTGCAGCAACAAAAGAAGACAACTGAGGGGAATCATTTGAAGACGTCGGTGATGTATCATTGGACCAAGTTTGCAAATGTGGTGGTGTTGGAGCTTGTGAAGATTGTGCTGATTGTGCTGATTGTGCAGTTTGAGCTGATTGGGCCGACTTGGATGATTGCGCGGAATGCGTCGACTGGATAGAAGTAGGTGTAGCAGCAACTTCCGCAATCGCAACCGATGTACCGGTATGACCCGACGACGAAGAAATTTCATTGACGGATGGGGCTATTGTAACTGACAACGAATTAATCGTGGTTCGTTTCTTCTTCTCTTCTGGTGTCATCTCACAAGTTGGAATTCCACTTGGTTGTGTGGTAGCATGATCATTATCAATTGCTTCCTCTTCAGCAGCATACTCTCTGTTGTCATTACCAAGTCCGTCCTTTTCCTTGGAAGCATCAAAAGGACCATCCGCGGGGTGTGGTGCATTCAAAGCATGAGAAGAATTAGAAGCATGGGACGAAGTAGCATCATTTCTATCTTCACAAGACTGTGGCATCAATATGGACAAATTGGTGTTGTCTCCTTCCGTAGCATGTGCATCAATGACACCAATAAAGCTATCTTCCTCAATAACACGGTTGACATTGTTGGCTTGGTTGTCGTGGCTGACGTGGTAGTTATTGAGAGTGTCTCCTGTGAGGCACTTAGCATCCGGTTCTTTTGGTTCTTCTTCTTTATTTACAGTATCTTTTTCATTGGTTGCCTTATCGTCTGTATTCTCTTCCATTGATCCCGCTAAGCCGTCTTCGATATCAACAATATTCACTTTCTGATCATCTGCCTCATCAGCCTCTTCGGCTTCATCAATGTGATCAACTTCTTCAATCTCTTCCGCATCTACCACATTCCTTTCCTCTGCTTTATCCAACGACTGATCATCAATCTCATCGACATCATCAGCCTCATCAACATTATCAGAGTCATCTTCATCATCATCAAAGCTGTCATTCACCTGTCCATCCTCACCCACTTCTCCCTTCTTTAGTAGTTGATTCTGTCGTTTGTAAATTTTGTCAAAGATGGGCCACGGCTTGGCAGTCATATTACTTGCTTCATTAGCATCGTGGGCGTTGTTTGAAGTATTGACATTATTCGCATTCTTTGCGTCATTGGCATGAACTGCATCGGCATTTGAGATAGTATCCTGACCTTGATGTATTGGCTTCACTTGACTCACAGGAACCTCCGTCCCATCGCCCCGTAGTTCCATAACTTGACTTCTTCCACCTAGATTTCTCTTGACATTCTTTGCCATATGTTCATTGCCTCCACCATTGTTAGTCACATTGTTCGCGACATTGGCGACATTATTGGCCATGGAGTTTAATTTATTTTTCCACTTGGACCGGCTTTGAGATTGATATCGCAGAAATGAAGAGGAGGTAGAACGGGTAGAGCGTGATGATCCGAACGAGTTATCAGATTCGTATCCGTCTTCGCTTAGATTGCTATCCATCCGGTTAATCTTTTTCTCGTTGTGAGCCCCGCTGGACTTCTTTCGAAAAAAGGACTTGATACCCTTCATCTTTTCTTTGTCATTAGTGCCATTGCCTTCCTTCCATGATTTGTGCTGTCGTGTCGATTTGGTTTGGAGTTGCCATTGCAGCCATTGGAGACCGATTGTGGAGGAAGATGCTTGGGATAGATTGTCGTCGTCGTCATCGTCGGCGTCATTAAAAGCATGTGGATTTTTAGAATTGTTGGCATCACGAGGAGTGCTGAAACTGATAGATTTATTTGCATCACTTTTATTGCGCTCTTTGTGCTGGGGTCCTTTCTTGATTGAACCATTTTCACACTCATCGTGCCCGCCATCATCGTCTAAACTATTCAAACTATTCAAACTGCCATTCATATCATTCATGCCCACCATACCATTCCAATCCTGAACCTCACTCAGGGAGGATGAATCATCGTCACCGTACGATCCATCTTCGTCGTAGTTGCCTCCCTTTCCTCCTTTTCCAATCTTTCCATTCCTACCACCCCTTCCGTTCCCATTCTTTCCCAAACCATCGGAAGAAGGTCCATCATGCTTATTCAACAATGATTTTAATTCTCGTTTTTGTTTGGATGATGCCAGAGGAGAGATGTTGGATAGCCGTTGCACCAGAGATAATTTCGCCATAGTAGATTAATAATGAAGAAAATAAATTAAAAAAAAACTGATCAATGGGATCAGTATATAATTGATTCGTTTTAACTTTCAATTGTGGACTGTGGTGAAAGTTAATGGAGAATTGTGGCTGTGGCTGACAGCTTCGTCAAGTTGTTGATAATAGCCAAAAAATGAATGAGGCGTTTGCTATCCTGTGAAGATTACCGCAGCCAGTCTGGTCCCGTGTGTTGCTGGGTATTGCGTTGATATCAGAGTTTCCGGCACTTGTTTTACTACTTGTTGAACATCCCTGACTCAAGATTTGACAAAAGTGTTGTGATCTGAGTACGTATTGTAGTTTGGATTTCCCTACATACAGGCCCTACTCTCCTTTCGGATTGCCAACTGTTCGGCTGTTCAATATTGATTGTCGTTCGGGATTGATGCATTAAAAGTTGCCAAAAGCAAAAGAATTTGAGACGGCGTTGGGAATTGATGTGGAGTGATCAATCATGGGCGGATCAGAAGCAGTGGGAAGCAAGGCAGTGGTTTGAGAAAACATGAATCATTCCGCCATCCATTTTATTGGGAACCAGTTAGTGCAATACAATAGAATGATTGAGTGTGCATGTTGGTCATTACATCATGACTGTCTTTGAAAAAGTTTATACTGTACGTTATACTAAGTAGATTCG
>JALLOT010001823.1:3690-14062 GCA_036939595.1 Thalassiosira livingstoniorum | reverse complement strand
GCAGTTGTGTATTGTATCGAGATACCATGCACAGCTGCTGCAATGATCATTGAGCCCACTTCAGAGATTGCGGGGGTGGAAGTAGAAATTAGCAATTGCAGGTTTTAAAAATTGTCAGATTGCATATTGGACAGCAGATTGCTACTCGAAGTCACGCAAGAAAAATCACGGAAGGATGTGACCATTCGTTGCAGCTTTTCGATCCGTTGCATGTAATGTACCATACATCATATTATTATTATGCTGGAGCGTATGGTACTCTATGGTACAATACCATACCTGAGCCTACGGTAGGTTAGGTACTAAGTACTTACATCTTGCGTGCCATTGCGTGCACACAATCCCACAAACAAACACGTAACACCATGACGGACAAACCACCAAAATTCAAATTCAAAAAGCCTAGCAATGCATCACTCAAGAAGAAAAAGCTAAGGAGAACAACAAACCCACCCGAGCAGGAGCAAGAACCAGTCGAAGAAAACAAACTCTACGTAGGTGGACAAGATGGCGAGCAGGATTTGGATGGAATTGCAAAGGCAGATAATGCTGGCGAAACCACACCGAGTGACGCCGCTGCCAAAACTGACATCGGAAAATCAACTGTCAAAGATTCGTCGAAAGTTGATAGACAGAACAACAAAAAAGGAGATGATGAAGATGAGCCATCAGCTCTTAATGCAATTTTGGCTGTGGAACGCCGTCGTAAACTCCTTGGAACGGGACGCAGCCGGGGCGTGGATGCAGTTTCTCTCATTAAAAATACAAAGAAGAAAAGCAGACGTGGAGCAGACTCAGATAGTAGCGAAGCAGTATCCGATGCTAATGCTACACGCAATAAAGACTTGGAAGAGCGGCTGAAAGGTACATTTTCTGAGGGGAAACTGGCAGGGTCAAATGATATGGGCGGTGACGAGGAGGGGGGAATTTTAGCCAAGAAGCATCGAAAAGCCATGGAAGAATTCATTCAAAAAAATATGGACGGTGCTGCTGCTTCTGTAGGAGGCAGTAGCAAAAATGGCTCGGAAAATGGAGGGGGGGGCGAAGCTCTAAAGAGACAGGTCTCTGATGTGGAAAAAGAATTGTACGCCGAACTCATTACCACGTCTGGAGCGGGTTTAGACCCGGAAAAATCTGGAAAAGATGCTGGTGCTAACGCTGATGCTGGGGAGGGAGATGTTGGAGCAGGAGGCACAATGATGGGTGGGACAGGTATTGCAGAAGTTACTTTACCCATTGATGAACGAATTAAAGCTTTGAAAGAAACAGAAAAGGCAGCTTTGGCGTACGAGCAAGCCCGAAGGGCAAGGTTTGGGATGAGAGATGAGAGGGATGGTTCTCAATTTGGGGAAGACGGTGTCCCTGAGGGTGGCTTTAGTTCCGCCATGGTAAACAGCGAATTCTTGGCGAAAAAAGGCAGCTCGAGGCAAAAACATGATTATAACAGCATGGTTCCAATGAGCTTTGCTTCTGGTCCAGGCAAGCGCAGGCGGCAGGATGTTGCGTTGCCCGAGACATACCGCCATGAAACCAATCAAACAAAAACTAGTGACATCAACTCTTCCATCAATGCAACCTCATCTACCATTCCATCATTCTCTGCATCATCTGCAGGGTTTGATGTTCAGCGATCAGACGTCTCAACACTAGGTGCATCTTACTCTCACAATTTTCAACTTCATACTCGAGAATGGGTATCTCGTCGCAGAGATGAACGACAATCTGAAATTGATGCCATACAAGCTCAGAGAGAAGCAGAGGAAGGACAAAATACAGAGAGTCGAGGTCGGCTGGGTTTTGAAATGGCGAGAAAATTGGCGAAAGGAGAGATTGTTGCCCCTGCTGGTAGTGGGGACGCCAGTAGTAGTGGTGTAAGAGGTCCAAATGGAGAAACTTTGAGGAATGAGTGGGATAGAAAATCTGGGGGTGGAGATCAACGTTCGAGCGATGATAGAGTCTGGAAGACATTCATGTCGAAGCAGCGAAACAGAAGGTAGCTTTCACGGAGCAATCGTAGAATGAATTCATCGACAGAACGAAAGTCATGGTGTAGATTTCGAAAATAATATTCAATCAGGCATCGCGTAATTAAATCAAATTTCATTTCTTATCAGACGTGGATTTACAACGCAAATTACTAAATAAATCAAATCATTGCGAAAAGACAAACAGAACTTCCAACATTAATTCACACATTATTTGTTACAGTTATAATTTATAATTTATGAAAACACGCATTATGTTCATGTTGATAGTCTGCCAAATCATTCAGTGCATTCTGGAGTTCAACTTTCATTGCAAGAAATACACCATTGGACTGTGCAGCATCCTCCTTCAACTTGCGGTTGTCGTCCTCAAGCTTTGATATGTTCCACTGCGCAGTTTCAAATTGGCGTTTGGACTGTTTGGAACGTTCCTTTTCTTCAAGTAAACTTGACTGTAAGCTCCCTACCTCCTTCTTAAGTGCGCTGATCTGACTAGAAAAATCTGCTCTTTGATCCGCGTGATCTCTTTTCTGATGTTCGAGAAGTGCTACCAACGAGTCCAGAGATAGCTGTTGCTCCTTGAGCTCTGACTCAAGGTCCTCATTTTTCTTTTTTTCCTCGACAAGCTCGTCATTCTTCAGCTCATTATCTTCTTCTAAAAGTTTGACGTAATCTCTAAGGGACTCTTCCGTTTTTTTCGCATTATCTAGATCTTTTTCTAAAGACTTCAACTTCTCACTTTCCGTATGATTCTCACCATTGTTGTCATATTGTGGCAATCGCTTGTTTCCGCTTTCACCATCAGTTGTTGCATGTTTCAGCTCTTCTAACTCCTGCAATAAATTTTCATTTTCGTTTGTTAGCATGTCGTTTAAATGTTTCTTTGAAGCAATTTCTTCCTCCAAAGCTTCCAATTTGGAATTTGTCTCTGCAAGCTGTTTTGTTATGGTTTGCGAGATGGATCTCTCTTTTTCTAGCATTCCTGAGACCTGTTTCAATTCGCGTTCCAATTCACTTTCTCCATATCCCGTGGCCTTGCACGACTCACATGTCTCGTGCTTGGCCTTCAATTCATTTTCCAAGGTCTCAACTCTAGACAAGGCTGCCTCAAGCTCCTTTTTCGCAAAATCGCAAAATTTTTGCTGCTGCTCCAAGATTGTGGTGACTCGAGCCTCAACTTTTTTCTGCTCTTCTTCATTCGCATGCTCCAACTCATTGTTGCGATATTCTAGCTCAGATATTTTCATCGTCAAGTCCACCACCCGGTCATTATCATGAAGCATCTGAACTAGATCTTGAGATTCGGCTTTTTCATGCAACTGTTGATCGCCTACTTGCAGTGTTGAATCTTCGTCAATCGTAAAAAGTTGATGATTCTCTTCGCTTGATTTGACAATTTTTGTCAGTAGCACACCTTGCTGCGTCCCCATAGCTACTACAGCTGACGGATGTATTCTGGACGAAGCGATTCCGTAGCACACATTGTTGCCACTATTGCCATTCTCTCCACAAGGGGTTAAAACAACAGTATCCACATCTACATGCACAGAGCAATCTTCTCGATTCTTCAAGCTATTTAAATCAGACACCGCCAACAGCACATCTCCAGACGATATAACGTAGATTGTAGTCAAATATGAATCCGGAACAGATGGAAGATCCACCCCAGGAAGAACTAAGGTTGAGCAAACCCGACCCCAATCAGTACGCGGCACCTGGCTCACACAAAGAGGTGGCGTGATCGGTGGAGGCCACGATGATGAAGGAAGTTTCGACAAATCCCAAGCAACAAAAGCGCCATTTGAGTCCAGCCTTTCCTCTCGCGTAGCTCTTCTATTTAGGGATGCTCCGATGCAATCAGGAGAAAAAACCCAAAACACCAGATTTCGCCGAGGGTCGTATGACAGCTCAAACTGAGAGTTCACCAAATCAAGTTGATCCCATGACGAGCACGGCGAAAGCGAGGCCACAGAAGAGGGAGATAATGGTGGGGGCAACGTCAATGGGACTCCTCTTCCACTGATTGCTGCGACCAAACCATCAAATCGGGCTATGGGCGGTGGAATTTCAAAATGGATTATTTCACTTTTGATGGAGTTCAGAATACCAAAAAATACAAGGAAGTTTAGTTTGACGTAGGACAGTCCACAAGAATGGTAACAAAACTACCCAAGCTCACCCGGTTACCACGTCAACTGATAGATCGAGCTCCCTGAAGAAAAGAATATTTTGCACAACAAATCAAAAATAAGAATGGACAAGTGTCATATGGAATAACCCAATGCATTCCAATCTTACCATAGATACGCAATTCCATTAGCCGAAGCACAAATTATACGTGGTTTTCGAGGCGTTTCACTTTCTGACTGAATGCAATTCGCGTTGACCACTCTTACAATGGGAGGTCAAATCCCGTCGTAAGTGTGGTCAACGCGAATTGCATTCAGTNAGAACCTGCAACCCACGGGCATAGGACTCCACCTGATTCTTCAATTTGAACACAGAAACAACTACAATACAACGACGAAAGCCAATCATAACTTTGTGAATGCCCTGAGGTTCGTCCCTGACAAAACCAGGTGCGGTGGTATGGCGGATTGCATCCCGATCAAGAAACGCCAAATTTTGAACAGCTCCCAACAACTGAACGGTAAGTGGAATAGTAGAGGAGCTAATGGAAGACAGAGACCGAGTGATCTCTTGCGAATGTGCTGTTGCAGCAACAATTGACGAAAGCTGATTCTTGGAACGGAACTCATTGATACTTCTCGTGAGTTCACGTAGAGAAAATTTGCAAATCACCTCATTGGTTGTCGCATCAACATCATAGTCATGGATGACTATCAGTTCTTTTCCAACATCGTGGCTTTGATCTGTTCGTGTTCGTGTTGTGTAGGCAATTCTGTTGAATGAAGGATGAACTTCCACGACACCCACCTCTGCCTTTTCGTCTTGTTCTCCAGGTGGGTGGAGCCATTGCCAATTTGTTGCTTCAAGGGACAATTTTAGTTGTTGGCTTGGAGTCGATCGCATCTTGTTTGTTACTAATTTGATCGCGTAATTTTGGCATCATTTTTGTTTTCTCGTTTTGCGATTGATAGCATGTTTAGTATTGTAGATGGTGAAGACTCTAGGTGATAAATAGCTTGGTTGAACTGCTGGTTTTTGTCAGTTGTCAGTTACCACTTCTTAGGGAGTATCTAAGAGTAGGGAGCCACGAAAAGACCAATACTTGGGTCAGCTTGGGTCTTGATTCTTGATCATGACTCATGAAACAACAAGTACAAGTAGGTAAGAGAAGAATACTATTGTAAGGTATTGTACCATACTACTTTCCCAGCTAAATCTTCTCATTTTATTGTTTGCCATTGTCGTCCTTTTTGTACTTAAGTATTGTACAATAGCTAAGATCAGCGATTAGATTGCATGCCGTGGTGATGCCAGATGATGGTGATGCCAGCATGCCAGGGTTCGTGTGTTTTGTGTTCTCTTTTTCTTTCACACACAAAAACCCATGGTGTCGTTGTGTTTGTGTTGGCAGCACGTTGGCACGGGTTGGCCCCTATTTTTGGATTTTAAGTTCAGGGAAATGACACAAAGTACAATACTCCTCTAAGTTCAAGTATGTATTAAAAATTGAATACTCCTATTTGGTAAATGGCTTTTGTTGAAAAATGAACAATAAAAGGCCTGAATGAATTCTGAGATTGGAAACACAAACAGAGCTCTAAACAAAACACTTTAAAAATTACAAAGCAACAAAATGCAAAACATTTACTTAATATTCAAATAAAATGTTAAAAATTTAACTTGAATGATAATTCCTTGTAAAAAAATATTTTGAAATCAGTTTTATTGCTTTCAATTGAGTGATAATAATTAAATTCTATTTTAGGGATCAACCACTAAATGCTCAGTATTATGAGCAGTACCTGATCCAGCTTGATATCAAATTGACAAAAAACAGTAATACAATTAAATCATAATCAACAAATTACTTCATTAACTATTCATTATGTAATAATTTTTGGTATACTTAATATTAATCAGTAGCAAATGAAGCAGAATGAAATACTGGTAACACAAAAACACTGAAAATGAAATTAGACTTCTTAGCCATTGAATTAGTTCATTGATTGAGGTTTTACAAACAATCCAAATTTGGCATTTACTACCATTTTCTAACAAAAATTTAATATCTGATGCTAAATCAACATAATTGTGTGTGTGAATAATAAATTTTGATTTTATTCCCAATGACTGTTGAATAGTATCGTGACACCATTTTGGAAACTTTTTCTTTGAACCTTATTTTGATAACAGGTAAGTTACATTAAAATAATGTATGATAAAGTAACTTGTCTACTAGCTAAATTACAAAATGATAACAGTCATAGCTTAGTTGTATTGAGATAAGAGATATTTAAATGCCTCATGTTGAAGTAACTGTTAGCTCCTCTGACCACATTGGCCCTTTTACTTGATATCATGTTGTAAATAAATTTCATTTATTTGTTTAGAATTTTGCTGAAATGCTACAAATTTAATTTACAAAAAATCCAAATTTTTCTTTCAATTAAGATTCAACTAATCATTGAAAGAGTATTTACAAAAGTATATTCTTGAGTTTTTAATAATTTATTGATGTATTCGTAAACATAAAAAATTAACATACTCAGTATTTAGGACCAGGAGTATCATTTTTGAATGGTAATTTTAGCATAAACTTACAAAGTACTCATAGCATTATTTTGTATATTGAAAACGTGGTGTTTTTTTATTTTTTGCTCAAAAAAAACATTTAAGAAAAGAAATGAATTAATTCCAAAATTGGAAACTAAGACAGATCCAAACATAATGAAAATACATGAATATGCATAAATATTTTTGTGCAAACATAGAAAATAGTCTGACACAGGTACTTATGAGACAGGTTCAAAATTATTAAAGCACATCACTATTGTCTACATTGAAAAGTCAAAACAAAAGTACAAAAATACTTAATTCTCTAATGAAATATGGATGAAAAACATAGATTTAATTATTCTTCATCTTATATGAAATTTTGTCATCAATCTCATTGCCTTGAATTGAGTTTTAATAATTGCTTCTTATTTTTGGAAGAAACAACTCAGTATTAAGGCCAGCACTTCCTCCAGAATGATAGAAAATTTACAAATTTCCAGAAAAATAAAGAAATTATCAACCAAAAAATCACTGAATCAAATGTCCATTATTCTGTTGTACTTTTTTGGAATAACATTTATAATCAACAAATGCAACAGAAGAAAATACTGAAAACAAAATTCAATAATGATTGAATTAGTTGATTCATTAATCTTTTATCCACAATATCAGTGTGGGAGTATATGGAATTTTTGATTGATGATTTAGGATGAAATGATATTGGCTTTAGATACCAGCATAAAAGTGTGTGTAAATAGAACACAATATTATTCTATCCCCATACACACCAATAGATTAGTACTTAGATTAAGATATGATTGGATACTAATTGTTTCTTCCGTACTTGCATATCAGGTATATATTGTGCAATGAATTTTACATAGAGCAATTAGTGTTAGTGGTCATAATAACACTAGTCATCTTAGAAAATAAAGGTTGTTGTACATGACTTTGTTGTGTTGAGTTAAGATCTGCTTAAAAGGTCTTGTGATGATTTGAAATTTAACTTTTTGTATAGTTGACATTCTTGCTTGAAATTATTTTATTTTTAAGTAGATTATCAATATTTGTGGTTTTATTACATGTATCAAAAGGGTAACCCATCAAATTTAGAATTGTCATATACAAGATCAATTAGACTTGATTCTGTTGATAGATGAGGGAGGAGTGAATCATATCAATAGCTCAAATATTTCTTTTAGAATTCTTTGATGTGAAACAGAGTTTGAAAAATGTGACATGGAACTGACATGTTCAATGGCAAATGACCAATTATAATTTCAAAAGACATGCCTTACTATTTTTCTAAGCACAAACAAGTGGGGCCTTCTTTAGATTGTACCTCATCTAGGTTTTCAACACTACATAAGACTTGTTATACACCCCTCTATTTTTTTATTGCTTGTTTGCATATGCTTACAAATATTTAATTCAATTTTGCAAAAATCTCACTTTTTTGTTAAAATTAAGTGTCATTTAATTTTCTCCCTTACTTCAATTTTAATAAATAGAATTTTCATGAAAAAGAATTCTGTTAAGGCATTTGTAAGCATGTGAAATAATCAATGACTGTGCATGTAGAGCAACATGTTTTATCCCACATCTTTGAACAATGTTCCCACTTTCAACAAATTTTGAATATATATTGTATCCCCACAATCTTAATTACAAAAACTTCATAAAATACTGAATATTGTATTGTTGCTTCCTTATATTTTTCAACTAGGTATTACTACCTCATCAGCAATCAACACTTTTTGCATATTATAATGAAATTTTGAAAATTGCAAGTTTTTATGTGTTATATTGGAAAAACAGAGGCTGATTTTTGTGAGAAAATAATAGTTTCATTCAATCCTTATTTCTTCCAAAAATAAATTCACCAGAATTCTAAAAGGCTTGAAAAAGCATAGCTTGACAAAAAATCAGTGCCTTATTCATTGCAACTTATATTCCAAAGAAAAACAATTATATTTGAGCTCTACCCAACTTTTGAAATTAATGCAACAAAATTTGTTTTCAACAAAATTTTTTTTTTCTTTTGCAATACATATACATTTAGCTTTCATCAACCTACATACATTAATTTTCAATTCCTCAGTACTTTAAAACTCACTCTTGAACTTTGCATTAATGTATTTAAAAAGGCCAGAAAGAGATGTCTAGGTTGGATTAACTCTTTGGTGTTTATGACTGGGTTGTTCTAACATGAAATCATTTGTGTCCATCCAAAAGCTTTGACAAAAATTTTGGAGTAAGCTCTAGCTAATTTACTGACCAGCACCTATAACTCTCTAGTACATTATTCTAATATGTTGTTAAATTTTGGTTTCTGCACATTCAATGATACTGATAATGCTGTTGGAGCATTCAAGTTTTTGATTTGAAACTTGAATATTAATCTGTTTGTAGACTGAATTTTTGTTTGTATTCTCAAATTCAATCAGGTCAAATTCATTCCTAAATTCTCATATTTTTTCTATAATTTTTACTTTAATTGGTAACAGAATTAATTGATGAGCCTCTTATTTTGATGGCTAGATGGTGTTGCTGGTATTAAAGCCACTATATTTCATGGTTTATGGAAATAAAAAAAATGACAATATTGTATCTAGATTCTGAGATACAAGACTCTATATAAGATAATCATATATTTCCTAGTGTTTTGGCATGCTTGAATAAGTGATACTAATGTTGTTTCAAAAATTAATGATCTTCGAATCTGATAAACAAAACTAATGCCTACTCTCTTGTCTTTTGCATATATGCTTTTCACATTCTGATCTATGATTCTAGTTTTCACATTAAGGAAAAAATTGTTGATGTCATTAAACATTTAGTTTGAAATTGCTTCAAATCTTATTGCTAATACTATCAACACCTAGACAAAACATAATTTATTTTTAACTTCAATTGGTCCAAAATCAGTCAACATTAGATCTTTTATAATTACCTCTTCAACATCTGAGATATTATGAGTCTATTAATAACTATATATAATTTTCATCATGGAATTAAAAGTTCAAAGATAGATGTCTTTGCTTGAGTTAAAGGTTCAGTATAATAAGAAAAAGGCAACTTCAAAACTTCCCTAACCAAAGAATGTAAATAGTTTCAAGAACTTGATCACATTTGTCATACTGTTATATATAATCATATTGTACTCTAAATATAATGATCATGAGCATGAAATAAATAATTTTGTTTCTTCATAGATTTTTGTTCCTGTATGGACAACTTCTATACCAAAAGTCATGTATTTGGTCAAATTGATTGCATAAAATACAGCAGGGAATGGAATGAGTGTACTTTACAATCTTAGACAACACAAATATAAAGTTTATTCTTTTTAGGCTAACAAAACAAGTAGTATGATTTATTGCTGCATCTAAAGTAAAGTTCCATGCTGTATAATAGTTAAACCTGGAACAAAATGAAAGCATTCAGTTGATTCCTTATGTAAGTTTTTGGATTTGAATGATGCTCTTACATAGAGAGTAGAATTTGGAAGGCATTAAAGCATAAAGTTGGCATGGTCTAAGCTCACTTTTTTATAATATCTCAAGCTTTAAGAATTAAATGAACAAATATTGTCATCAAAACAGGAGCAAGCAGCACAAACAATAGTCATAGTCAACAGAGTTGGGTAGGGGAAAACTAGGTATTGAATGTAAATAATATGCTAACAAATTAGCTTTTTG
>JALLOT010001821.1:0-14062 GCA_036939595.1 Thalassiosira livingstoniorum | reverse complement strand
TCCTATTACCATCCCTCATCACTACATCTTCTGACAGCAGAGCTGCAATCTTTACTTTGGTCAGATCTGCTAGTAGGTCATAAGTCACCAAACTCACATATGTCCAACACTTTGTCATCATCAGTGGCAATACCAACTTCAAATTTGAAGATTAAAACAACTTTAAAAGCAATTTTTCCTGTTGACCAACAGTTTAACTGATAAAAATATCAAATAGCAAAGTGTTTGGTGCATCAGATTGGTTGGTGGGTTCAAAAGTGATGAGATCCTAAAATCTTGAACTACACTGACCAGAATTTTGATTTAAATCTAAGATGTATCATTTCATAAACTTGATTAGAAATAGCAATATTCCAAATTTACATATTATATTGATGATAAATGTTTATTTAAGTGTTCACTATTATCAAATTCTACACAAAATTTTGAGCCAGTAACCTCAATACTAAAAATTGGTTCAATTACATAAAGCAAAAGGTAGAATTTTAAGTTTCGTATGTGATATTTCATTTTCACCTCTTTATTCACCTTAGTCACCAATAATGCAATATTTTAACCTTTCTGTCAGTTGAGACTAACAGTTCATCATTTCATAATTTTGACTTGATCAATGTTAAGTCAACTGTATCTATTTACAGGACTTATTTCTAGTCTAGTTGATGTTCATGCAACAATTTTTTTCAGGTAAACATAATCAGCAATATTGTTTAGTGTACACCACTGTCACCAAATGACATTATACTTGGCCCAAAAAAAGCCATTTACATACAATTTTGACAAATCCAAGTTTACAAATGTAATGATTTTGGAATTTTTAGATTCCTAATTTCAGACTTCCAATGATATTACAAGAGAAAAATAGAAAGATAGAGTTTCTTTCAGTGATATTAGATTGAATTTTATTGTCATGAAGTAAGGTTCTTGATTTAGGTGTCCAGGAGAAAGAAGAGATTCAATCAAAAATAATATGGCACAGTATTCACAATAACACTATTTTTTCCAAGAAAACAAAAGAATTCATTTTCAAATAAAAATATTGATTTATATTTTTATAGATGAGGTTTAAATATTCATTTATTTTTAGTTCAAAAATGATTGAAAATGGTAAATAGATTATGTAAAGGTATAGGTGTTTATAAACACAGATTAACATGGGCAGTTGCCATGAAACATCTTTACTACTACATTTGGGTTAGGCTTATTCATGTCATCAGTTTTCATATTAATTGAAAAGTTGGTGTTTCTGAAACAAGACCCATGTCTAGGAGATCTTCAACTGAGGTCAAATGTACAGGTTTTGTCTGTCCTTGGAGATATAACAAAAATAACACTTTTTGAGTGATGAAACAACTGTGTTATTGTGATAGAAAGGTCAAAATCATCAACACCCTTTCAATTTTCATTTCAGAAAACATTGAAATGGGTGCTTCTTATATTTTTATCTGATTATTTATGTCTATAATTAGGGTGCATGTTTATATTTCTATGTTGAGAAGAGTAATATATTTCGGACAGTCTATTTTATGACCAATATAAGAACTGATTATATTGTTGAGTATGGAAGGAACGGGATCTTTTCATAATAAGCAGAACAGTCC
Source organism: Thalassiosira livingstoniorum (assembly GCA_036939595.1). Lineage (NCBI taxonomy): Eukaryota > Bacillariophyta > Thalassiosirophyceae > Thalassiosirales > Thalassiosiraceae > Thalassiosira > Thalassiosira livingstoniorum. The sequence continues at coordinate 12,464 of JALLOT010001821.1, read as the reverse complement.
AAAAAATGTACTCCTGTGAAATTGTGTTTCCTCTTGGACAATTGAACATTTCAAAATCGCCAATTCGAAGTTATAGGTGAGATTATGAGCAAGTATGGTAGGAGTATTAATGATTGTGCTTCTATCTCGTTTGTTGCTCCTCTGTTATTTACGTATGTACTTAGATACTCGTATTATTTGTTAATGTTAAAAGCACTGCAGAAACCACGCAGTCCCTTCTTCCATCTTCTCTCTATCTAAACAGCTCTAAACAATCTATTCGTCATCTTTCGTCATGTTCTTTGTCACCATATGGTAGGTATGGTAGTATTATTTACTTCTACTACTACTACATATTATAGTATAATATAATATAGTACATAAGGCAGGTACTAACTACTACTACTTCTTATTACCTGCCTGTGTAAGTACTAAGAAGTAAGTACCATACCTACCTACCTAAGTACTCAGGGATCCCTCCATTTATTTGCGTTGCATGAGCGATTGCTTGGAGGATGGACCAACCACGGGGACCAACAAAGGAAGTAAGTATCTACTTACTACAGCATCAACCTGTATTGTAATAGTCAACCTCATGCAACATGCTATGCAGACAACTGCAGTAAACAGAGGATGAAAGTGCCTGACAAAACAAAGAAAGGAAACAAACTACTCTAGGTAGTACACCGTAAGAAGCAGACAGCAGTTCGCCATCATCTCAATCTCACTTGCTGTGCTTGTGCTCCTTGTGCTGTAACAACCAACGCACAACAATCAGGTTTGTGATATCTACAAAATCCGTCTGCCCTTTATCCAATCCAGCCAGGAAGCTTCAAAATTCAAACCTCTTCCAAGCTTAGATCTTTCCCAATTCCCAAACCCAAACCCCGGTCGAGCACCAAGCAGACGCACATAAACCTAAACTTTTCAAAGCCAAACGAAACAAAAAATGTCCGATACAAAGGGACTTGACGCCCTCGCCGCCCTCTGCGGCTCCGCCGCAGCTGCCCAATCGGCGGACCATTCAAGGAGTGCCGGCGGCTCTCAAACCATGGAAGCCTCTCCAGCAACAACAGCCGCGCCTAGTTTCCTAGAGAGGGAACGTTTGATCCTACCCAATGGCTCTTCTGCTCTGTCAGAGCGGTCGCACGCTGCCTCTCTTTATGCCCAACAGTTGCAACAAGCAGTTGCAGCGCAACAGGCTCAGCAGGTGCAACAGGCTCAGCAGGCGCAACAGGCAGCGGCGGCGGCCCAGCAAGCAGCAGCGGCTCAACATGCCCAACAAGTGGCAGCAGCACAACATGCGCAGCAAGTGGCAGCGGCTCAACATGCTCAACAGGCAGCGGCAGCTCAACATGCTCAACAGGCAGCTCAACATGCTCAACAAGCAGCTGCAGCTCAACAGGCAGCGGCAGCGGAACAAGCCGCAACGGGCATGCTTCCACCTTCTGTCCTGCAGGCATATCTAGCTACTTCTGGTCTGTCCAACCTCCCACATCTTTCTCGAACTCCTCCAAACACAAATCCTCTCGCTGGACTAGCACCTGCACCCGGGCTTGCAAATTTGGGCAACATCGGGGGAGTGGCGGTTCACCCTGATTCGCAAAGTTTCAATGCTCATGCCCAAGCAATGGCAGCTCAAATTTTAGCGGCGCAGCAACAACAGCAGCAGCAGCAACAACAGCAGCAACAGCAGAGAGGGGCCGATCAAGTTCCTTCTTCCGCAGCTGTGGCTGTTGCAAATTATTCGCAACCATCCTCGTCGCCATCTGTGGCTAGTGTGGCTAGTGCGCCTTCAGGGCACTGGTCTGCTGTTGCTCTTTCATCGGGGGCTGGGGCAGTNTCTTTCATCGGGGGCTGGGGCAGTAAATGCAGCAAATATGAGTAAGTTGAAATGCATGAGCTGTAGATCAATTTTTGGAGGTTTTGTTTGGCACATTGTTTGAAACAAAAGAAGCGATTGTTTAAGAAATTTTCTTTTTCTTTTAATAAGTGCAGTTTAATCTTTTTTTCAATTATCTCTGACCTTTAGTGCTTTCTCTCAATTGACACATCTTCTTTCCCTCATTCAAGCAGCTTCACATCTTCAACATCTGCAACAACAACAATTGGCACCGCCCCAACAAGTACTGCAGGCGACAGCCCCAAAAACTCTCCAATTACCTCCAGCCTCAAAGCCCGCCACCATGTCCCAATCTCCCTCGTCTCTTGCTATGCCACCTCCATTATCCAATGCGCAAGGGTCTGCTCCTCAAGCCGTTTCCATTTTACCATCATCTCCTAAAACCAAATCAAATCATTTGCAAAGCGGTCAAAATGCCAACAAAACAAGCCTCGCAACGGAAGAAATTGACGATGATCCACAGCCCACCCCCAACACAGTCATTTCCGAATGGGAAGACAAGAAGAAAATGAAACGCGCTGCCAACCGCCTCTCTGCTCACTTGAGCCGAAAACGCAAGAAGATGTACATCGAGGATCTCAAAGATGAAAACCTCGAATTACGACGAAAAGAGCAAATCTTGCGATCGATTCCTGATTTGATTTTGGTCTTCGATTCCAGCGGTTGTATTTCGTTTGTGTCTCAATCGATCACCAATTTCTTTGATTACACACCGAACGACTTGGAAAATACTTCGTTTTGGGATCTTCTCACAGAAGAATCTGTTCGAATGATCAAGGCATCGTTCATGGATGCCTTGGCTGTGAAACGAAGCCTGGCGGAAGATTCTACACCATTAGCGTCAGGAGAATCTATTTCAGTGAGCATGCTGGACCGTGATGGCAAGAAGGGGGAGGGAACGTTGGTTTCGTTGAAGGGGATTGTTCACTTCTCGTCAGAATCTCCCGAATGTGTGTGCAGTATTCGCCCTGTTGATATGTCAACGAGCACAATCTCAACGAGCACAAGCAATAAAAGCAAGAGTAAGGCATCCTCTGTCTCTGCTTGTGGAATTGGTGCCCCTGCTCATCAAATTAGTGATGTGGACAGCGAGAAAGGAATGTATACAGTAGGATGAAGTGGGGGATCCTTTTTAAGATCGAACAAGGTTTCCATTTTTGCGCCATGATTTTGTTTTTGCACACACATAAGAATCGTCTATGATACCATATTATATACATCGTAATCTTAATACGTTCCAATTATTCCATTTCCACACCGAAATTTTTGTCAACTGCGCACTTAGCTTCCAAAGCTTGCGTCAGCACTGGAATGAACTTAACTTGCAAAGGTTCAGATCTTTCTCACAGACTGCCAGAAATTCTACTTTCTATTCCTGCATTTTTTTGTTGCACAACGGAACTGACTGCTCAAAATTTTTAGTCCAAAGTCGTTGATGAAATCAGTAATTGGTTGTTTGAGTAAAAAGCAAAAATGGCATGCTCATTATATTGAATGGAGTGTTGTTGGAGGACCTATTGCGTGATATGCAGTTTTACTGTTCTGTTTTATTTTGCTTGGCTGATTGAAAAATAAAAATGGCATGGTGATAGTTTTTTAGTATTTAAACACATCTTAATTAGAATAACCACAGGAGCAACATTTCACTATCATTAGGCCTCTTTGATTTGATTTGCGCAAAGATGGAACCCCCTTCCTACAAGGCTGAACTTATAGTATTGATGGAACGAGCTATTACTACAACAAATTTGAACCAAATCATAAATACTTTGCTTAAAGTCAGGAAAAAGAATTATTTAGAAAAGCATGATGTATTTGAGTATAATAAAAGCATGAAATATTATTTTTAGTACCATTCCTAACAGTTTTACTACCTAGATGTTTCAACTGATTCTGACTTCATTTATCATTTTTTTGCTTGTCTTTTTTTGTCTTTTTTGTTTAATCCTCTTTTTCATTTTGGAAACATTAGGATTTATTCTTCTCTCATGTCAGGGAAATGCTACGCGTAAGGCAATCAGCACACAGGGGCACTTCATCAGGTGTAAGTTTTAACAACTTCAGTCACAACACTGATGTTTTTGGTCTTTGCATTATAGTTGATGCTTTTTGTTGTCTTCAGATTCATTCTCATTGCTTTTGGCATTTTCATTGATGCCTTCATTTGATGTCACTTTGATCAACATCATTATCTCTACTGCTTAGGGATTTGAACTTCGTAAAATTTAGATCATATGACAAACATTTTTCTGTCCATTAGTAGATATCAAAACTGATACACTTTTACACCATCACCCAACTAGATTTTAAAAAGAATTAGTAAAATAGTAACTCAAAAATTGATACAGAACAATTTCATGTAATTCAAACTGAGAATCTTTGATAATCTTTTTGAGTACTCAAAAACATAATCTCCAAACCAATTATGAAAAAAATAATATGAGTACTAGACAGTATGAAATTCTACAGTACTACTTCAGTAAATAGCACAAAAATCATAGGATATAATCAAGAATAAATATCCATAAAAAATTAATCTTAAATGGACCTTATCAACAATGTCACACAAAAAAATGATGAACCTTCTTACTTACATACAGTGCAGCATTGGTACAAACAGCATGACCACAGCAGTTTATAGTACTTAGATGGCAGGGAGGTAAGGAGAGTAAGTGCTATACTAGTAGGTGATGATACCTTGTCATTGTTCTGTCACAACAAAAGGCTGTCTGTAGGGTAAACCTCCCACAAAATTTGAATCCCATCAATTTTGGAGCTAGAATAGATTTGAATACCTGTTTAGTAATTGGAACTACCTAGTACAATTTGTAGTGAGACCCTACATGGAACACTGCAACCTTTCTAGGAGGAAGAATTTGCATGGTCAGCCAATGACCACACAAAGCAAAAATCAACAGCAATACCATGATACCTTGAACAACAAGTAACATCATGACCCAAAAACAAAAAATAAGGAAATGGGATCTGCATGATCTGGTTGGGCAAGTGAATCAAAGCCAACAACAGCAGTTGTCCAGCCATTGGCTTCCATTTAATTAGAATGTAAGTGAAATTGCTGCTTCCATCACCTGCCCTCATCATGCTGATGTTTTTCTAACTTCTTTTCCTTGTTCTGTTACGGGAGGCCTTCTCAATCTCAAGTGTAAGGAAGTGATTAGTTTGCAAGGCTCTGTGAGTGCCAAGTAAGGCAAGCCTATCAGAACTGATTGGGGGTTTCATTCAATGGTCTTTGCCACAAAGATTGGAATAAAGTTTGATCATGTTAGAATTTAAATCTGGTGAGTTTTTATCCCATCAAGGCAATCATTTTCTTTGTTTGTTCTAGTTTTGATATTTTTTACTATCTGATACATACATAAAGGAATCCTCTCTTTTTTGCCATGACAGAAGACAAAGACATTTGTTTTGCACAATTTTGTTGCCTTTTGATTCCATGAACAATGCCGTCAAGAGCATCACATTAGACACAATGATGGTATAGCTCAAAAAGTTTAATTTTGATGTACCTTCCTGGTAATTACACAGACATTTAATCCAGAGAGTCAAGCATAAATGTTTCTTGGAAGGAATGTGTTGCAATTGTTGTTTTCACCTTGTTAGGGTTAGGACAGTGATGATTCAGTTTTTAATTACCATCTTCAAGGCATGGAATATTTTTGGACTATCTTGTCTCATTCCTGTTTTGCAGACTCCCATCATGCTTTTGTCAATGAGTCCATAGCTGATGTTCTAATGTTTGAGTATTCAGTTTCACCTCACTTTTGAGCACATTTTGAGCAATATTTTGGAGGATTCAAACTTCCAGAACACAATTTGCTGTCTGTTCTGTTTGATCGACATTAATTTCTGCAACACTTTTGAAAACTCTGTGTTTGAAATGCAGAATGTGTGATTAGTTGCTTGTGATTAGACTAACACCTTCATTAACTACTGTAATAGAAAAATGTCACATAATGATATGGTTCCATTGTACATTATTTCATGCATGATACTGTGTATATAATAGTAAATCTAATATGATGATCTGAGCACTAATTGTAGCTTCATCTAGTGCTGTCAAGTGTCCCGCAAAAATAGGTACATACCATAGTACTTACACTGATGTTGTAAGCATGACAGAGAGACAAATCAACTATTTCAATTTCAAGTAACCCAGACTGGGTTTCTTTTCTCTGCATCATGAGACAATCACAATACATACCATTGCCACATTTTTTGGGAGACTTACCCCACATACAGCCAGAAGTAGAAAAAAATAGATACAATAGCTATTTTTGTTTTAATAATTGCTGAGCATCATTATCACCAGTACTTTCAAAAGCAAAAGCCATAGTTTTGCTGATTTTTAAGTAGTATTTAGTAAAAGGTGCTTAGAAACATTGCTAAGATTGTCCGGATAAGTTTAGCTACTTTTTTAAAAATAATTAGCTCTTTTAGTTGAGATCATCTTTTAGTTTATTACAAAAAGAGCTCAGCTAATTCCCTTTTTTCTATTTTCAATATTATTAGCACATTTTTCTATCTATTCAAAAAATTATTTTCATTGCACCAAAAAGACTCTCAAAACAGCTCGAAAAATACTGTTTTTAACTAATGTGCTAAATTTCCAATGACATGGAACTATTTCCTTCTTTGTTTGTGTTTCCTCTCTTGCTGCATTTAAAGACAACCACACAGCAACATCAAAAACTCCAAGCTCCAAACAACAAACAACAGACATCACAAAGCACTGCACAGCACAGCAATGACAATAACAACTGACAATAGTGACAATGGCGACAATGTCAATTGCTCAAAGTATGCTACCTACAAAAACAGTAAAACAAAGGAAGACATAACCATCCACAAACTACACTTTCAAAGGAACTGCCCCCTCCCTGATGTTGCTTCAATTTGTTTGCATTTCATCAGATTCAATGTCCAACAACTTCATTTTGGTTGTTTCAATGAATTGGGGGAAATGCAATTTGACTATTGTATTTTGCATTTGCTTTATCCAAATGGCATAGTTGAGACTCCTGTAGCATAATGTACTACATGTTGACACAACGAGCAATTGTGTTTTTTAAATAATTGCAAAATAGCTATTGGATTCTAATTACCACAATGACAAGAATTAGCAGATACACCATCTTCATTGTGAATGCTAGATTGATGTAGCTGTGAGTAATTACTCATTTTTATCATGTTACTAATCAAACCTGCAATTCATGCTAAATTTTGATTGATTTTAAAACTTCTCTTTGGCACTGCACTCCTTCTCTAGCAGTCCAGAAGTGAGTTTACATCTTGCAATTGTACAATGTTTATTTTGAATGATGAAGCAAGTAAGCATGGGGCAAACCCCATGTAGCTGCTTCCTCCTCTGTTTGTGATGCTGTTAATCTAATCACATAAGAAAGTAAAATTTTTTAGCTTCTATTTCTAGCAGTAAGTAGGACTTTATAAAGTAACTAAGCATAATTTTTCAAATTTGCTCTTGGCTTCATTGAAATTTCCGGGAGCAAAAAATTTTGCAAGCTGCTGCAGCTACTTATATATAAAAATAATCACAGCTGAAAAAAGAATTACTCAGATTACTCATTGCTGATTTAACAACATCCATTAGTTCCTTTCTAATTCAGATATATTAAAGTACAAATATACATTAACTTTTAATTTTGAATGTCTTCAAAGTTGATCAGTTGCTCATTGTCAATATTGCTAATGAAAGCCACAACTGGGCTTTGAAATGATATGCATTACTTTTGTAAATAAAAAATCTTGTATGTGTGTAAATTCATGAATGCTGAAGAAAAATATCTCAATGATTTCTTTCTATTTCCAATGCAATGAGAACTTTATTACCGTCACAGCATCAAACAAAGATAACATAAATGTCTGGTCAATTAAAAAATACAGAGCACATTGTGTCTTGGCAGAATTCAACTGATGACATCTTTGCATAAATATGAGTGATTTACCATGCACACTACTAATTGGTTCTCTCATAAATCAGTTCCTTTCTAGATATTAGCCATATCTAGGGTATCACCTGCATTCTAGCAACCCCCTCTCCAACAAAAATTCTTTCCATAATTATACAAATCAAATCAAAGAGATCTTATTACTTACTTATTGGTTGTACTATAATGATAACAGACATATTGTTTGTCCTCTGATGAAGTGTGTGGTGACAGATTATACTACCAAAAAATGGAAAATAAACTTATTAAATTTTATGGCAAATTTCTAAAGAGTTGCATTGTGCACTGTTGACATTCTTCACCAGCATTATTACTTGCATGTTGCTGTAAAGAAGTTTAGATTCTACCTTCACTTCCATGATTGTGACTTTCACCTTGACTGGTTGAACTCATTTGTATTCTCACAAACATGATGAAGAAGAAATCTACCCTAGAATTTTTGTAGGAGATCAAGAGGATAGTGTCATTGATGTTGATTGTGCAACTTTGCTAGTTTAAACTATTAGAGAAATTTTCTGAATTTGTTGTTGCTGCTAGTCTGGGACCAACAATTCTTGCTCATTAACCTTCATTTCATGGTTGTCATTTGTGGTACTCATGCTAGTCATTGTACTTGAATTAATATTATTGCTACAATATGTTCATTTGCTCTTAACGGCACTTGTTAACAGTGATTTTTAATAATACTACAGACTCACTTACTGTAGCATTCTTTTTATTGATACTTATTACTCTTCAACCTTTGCTGCAAGGCTCATATGAGTTGCTGCCACAGAATAGAGATTATTTAGTCAAACACAGTCCAAGCATCAGTCCCACTTGGCAGAGATACTTGCCACTGCCTAGCGAGATTGCAGCTGCCAGGGCATAAGTTTCCCTTTGCCTTGAACAGACCAAGTCCAGACCCAAGTTGCATATTGAAGATCTAGCTCCTCATAAATTAGGCAATATCATGAGTCACTAGTTCTTTCATTTTTCTTGTGTTCAACAGAGATTACCTAAGAAATGTATGTGTTTTTTATGCCTTTACCAGCTGATAATTACCATGAGCGTTGATCCTACTGTTGAGAGGATTACATCCTGCTTCTAATACAAATCCCTACTGCAATACACATTGTATATCATACCAGCTTACTCCTGCCTAAAAGTCATCTACATCTGAGTGGTTGAGAACCTGGTGCTGGTGGCAATTGAGATACTGTTAGGAGGAGGTCAGCATGGGTACACAGCCCTTACCATGACCATTATTCCAATGTGCCTTTTGTAGCTTGGCAAACCAAGGAACTCTTATCTACCTACAAGGAGCAAGAACTGAACTCATGACTTGAATGAAAACCATCACAACATTGACAAATGAGCATACCTTGAGTCTTGAGTATCATTCTGTTGAAACTGTGGTGCAAAACCAAATTTTGGAGGCTATTGGTGAAAAATATTACAAGGTTCTACAACACCCTATGCTGGGGGGTATCATGATGTCTCACTTGCAGACTTATTCACACACCTGAAAACAGCTTACAGCAATGCATCCAACAAAGGCATTTAACAAAACTGGAATGCAATGAACGCCCCATATGACTTAAATAATCCAACTGAGATAATGTTTGACAGAATTGACAAGGTCCAGCAGTTTGCCAGAGATGCTCAAACTGTGAGTATTCTGAGTCTCAGCTCCTAGTATGACTACTAATTAAGCTAATCTGTTAAAGTGGACGTACCCTCTTGGCATGAAAGATTGGGATTTGAAAGATCTTTTGAATAAAACATACACAAATACAAAAAATCATTTCACCAAAACAGAAAACAGAAGCCCAAAAATTTCAGAAAACAAGGCAAGAAGTGCATTTACAACCAAACTTCAACAGTTTTTCCAAGTCCAAGTCTCTTAACAAATTCACTAAAAGAAACAGACATCCAGAGGGAACACCTAGATGTCCTTTACAATGAACAAAGCAATGATCAACAGAGTATTATTAGTAACCTCCAGAAGCAGTTTTTACAAATATGCAGTTTAAGAACTAGCAGCTAATGCAGCAACTCCAGTAACAGAAACAGCAGGGAGGACAGTGTAACAATTGTTGTTGTAGTAACAGATGCAATAAACAAAACTTCAATCCCAACTTTGGCCAGGCTATCATGCAACCCCACAACACAGAACTCCCTCAGAACAATGTGCAGACATAACCTAACAATCTAAAATATGTCCCTCCTCCACACTGGGTTCCAAGACTCTAGGCAATACTAACAAAATATGATTTCACAACAATAACCCATGTAAAATTGGCAGCAAGGTCAAGTAAATTGCAACCCACACCAAGTTCAATATTCCCACACTCACCATTTTGTGCAACACTCCAGCCAAAACTGTCACACGTCAGAACTCAACCACCAGTGGAATGCAGCTGCAGACAACATGATGAGTGGGAATAAAAATGTTATGGTGAGATGATGTTGGAACAACTATATGGACTGGGTGAGGAAGCATAAAAATAACAATGTCATTTCAAATATAATTACCTCCCATAACCCCATTACTACAAATGACCCAACCATTATGGATTCTAGAGCCAATAAAAATTTCTACCTATTTGAAACTAAAAATCTAATAATATAACCATGGCAGAATTAAACAGAAACCCACCAGCCAGATAGATCATCATTAACAAGATCTGAGCACTGCAAGAAGAATTCACACTCAGAGACTTCTTCAACATTGCTATTGTCAATCACACCAACAACATTCTGAAATTGTTCTGGCTTTCCATTATAAACAGTGTCCATTTCAATAAACATGTCTGTTTTTGAAAAAAATTCAAGAACCTTTATCACATCACTGAATGCATCCACAAGTTCTTGAGTTGATTCATCAACATAATCATTTCTTTTGAGCTCAGTTTTGACACTAATAATTTTGCCTTCAGGTGCTTGCCAATAGCAATTGGTCAACAACCAAACTCTGTTCTGTTGAAATTGACACTGTTTCTCAGACAATGTACATGAACATTGTTATGACACATTTGTTTGAAAGAGTTTAGGCTCAGTCATATCATATCTTTTCATCACAGTTCTCTTAACTGCAATCTTTTCAACATCATCTGCATTAACAAAAACAAAAGTGATCATGAATTTTACTTTGTCAGTCTGCAGGCCTTGGCTACAACAGTCATTTTCTTTTTGTTCCACATCAATTTTCCTAGTTTCTTCCTGCGGAAGTGAGAGATCCCCCTTCCGAAGTAGTCATACTGCTGATAAGGATTACATCCAGGGAGATTTCGGATGGTCAAATGCAAGAAGAATTCACACTCAAAGACTTCTTATGCATTGCTATTGTCAAATTCACCAATTTTTGTCATTTCTTCTAAATTTTTACTGTCTTGAGTATTAAACATTCCAAAACCAAAAACATTATCAGTTTTTGGAAAACTTCCACAACCTTTCTTTCATCACTGCATGCATCCAGAAGTTCTTGAGTAGATTCATCAACCCCCTCATATATTCAAGCTTATTTTTGTACTAAAATGACTACCACCTGGAGCTGGCCACCAACAAGATTGCAAAACACCCACTTTGTTTTCTTTTCCAAGCAACTCTGGTTTCCAGTCAATGTGTCTGAACCTTGTTAAGACACTGTTCATTTCAAAGGATTTAGGCTCACCAAGTTTCTTTCCAGTTGCCATTGTGACTTAGGGTTGAAAAGAATGGCAGGGGAAATTAGTGAGCATGAGCGGGCAACATGGTGATGTCTACCATGGCAACACTGACAGCAGTAACATCAATCACATTGAGAGCAAGCATCTTGTCATGGACAACACACAAGACACAAGAATAAAGTTTGCAGAGGGATATTTGATCTATTATGCTGTATGCTGATACTGGGTGTTCCACTATTCAGGTGAGGATATACCTTGTCTTGTTTGGCACCAGCACCTCCTGCTTGGACAAGGAAAATCCAAAGTGTTGTCTATTAGATATTATTTTTTGATGAACTAAAAAAATATGAGAAAAGGAAAAAAGGTGTTAGATGGAAGAGGTTGGTATTTCACCATCACCCTTGGGATAGGAATTGGATTCATTTTGGAATAATGGTATGAATATGGGAAACTTCTTACAGAATTATAATTTGGCTTCAAACTAAAATGAGACCCACCTGATGGAAATAAATATTTCCAGAAATTTGGCATTAATTGTGAGGAACAATTGTTTCAATGGAAAACACCCCAAGTTTTAGATTTGTCAGACCAAACATTTACAGGTATTGAAATGTTTTCCAATAACAAAATATAACCACCTATACATGAATCAAAATGGGATAATAAATTTAAAGTATATTGGAAAATGATGAATTTCACAACAAGGACTTTGCTAGTCTTTTTTTATATCATCCATGCTTAGCCACTCACATACTCCTTTGTTGTCAAATTACAGGTATTCATTAAAATTTTATAAGGGGATGATACATGGTAACATTGGAGAGTGCTTTTCTAGATATTACAAGTGGCATGTCAGAAGGGGAATCAAACCCCCAACCTCAGAACCTCACGGTTCTCCCAAGGGATATACTATAAAGTGCCAAAGAAGGGAATCGGACCCCACAG
>JALLOT010001820.1:0-11612 GCA_036939595.1 Thalassiosira livingstoniorum | reverse complement strand
AAAACATCGTTGAAAGATCTTACTGCAACATATCTCGGCCTTCATGTCAGTAAGAGCTTCCAGAGATCGAACTTCAATGTCAAACCTCCCTTGGCAGAGCATCTTTGAAACTATGCTATTGGTGATGCCATATTGACACTTAAAATTGACGACGCAATCACGTCAAGGCTCGTAAATGGCGCGATCAACGCTGTGCGACATCCGCCTGATCTGCAGCCTGGAGCTGACGTACAAATTAAGGTGGGCAGAATCATTGCTGCTACTGCAAAGATTGTATTGCTGGGAGAGAAAGGTGGTGATGTGGGTGAGAGCACGTTGTGGGGACGGCTCTACATTGGTGCAAATAAAGCGTTGGTTAGGATTACATCTGTTTTGGCTCGGGGTGCCAAAGTTCCCCATCAACATGCAGATTGGGGACCTACTAGGCTAACATTTGGTGACGTCCTTGACAGGCCAGGTGAACCAATAATTGCCGTGAACTCAAGCCACATTCATAAGAGGATGGGATCAAATTGCACCACTACCTTGAAAAAACAGAATGATAATAAGTTGTTGTCTAAAGGTGAGCTTTGAAATACTCAGTAACTTTGGAATGGCAATTTATTTTTACTGGCAGTTGTTTCTCTGGTCTATCGTTAGGATGTACAGAAGGAGAAGACAATTCCAATTGTCTTAGCAGTAGCCCGACTGATATGGTGTCAGAACAGGCAACCTACGTTACACTTGATGCTGATGCCGCAATCACTACTGATGTCGAGTTCATCAGAAGCAGGGAGAAATCCAATATTTGGCACAAGCACCATAGTGTCCCACTCAAAAAAGACTGCCCAGCAGCTCCCTTTATTCACCGCTTACTACGACATGCAACGATGGCAACAAATGAAGTTGAGAAATCAAGTGTCCAGACAGTTTTGGCTTCAAAAGGAATAACTGATTTTGATGACCATTTTTTTTATAACAAAGAATATTGGTATCAACACGTACGGATGCCTCCACGAAAAGGTGATGAGGCAAGTGCCAATCTATTACTTGTGCTCGAATATCTTCAAACCAATGTCGCGTTCAAAGAATATGCAACAGACAAACTTTCGAAGTACGTGCACGGGTGGGCTCGAAGGTGCAGAGAAGGGCGCTATGAAGAGTTGCCGGACGTCGAGATGTATTCTCACAATGGCTACGATTCTGACGGACTAGATTTGTGGATACGAAGGCGGGGATCAAAGGGTGAGAACTTCCATCAAAAAATGAGTGTGGCTGCTGGACCGTTTGGCATGGGCGTAGAGACTGCTCACTACCTTCAAGTTATTTTGGCTTATTTGTACATGATCAATGCAGGAGTAGTAAGATGTGGTGAGCCAGACTTTGGACATTTTATGCTTCATCTTGAAGACCGTATTCAGAATCAAATTCAGCAAATTTGGGGTGTTGGACTTTTTACTAATCGTGTGAATGTGAGTACTCATGCGCCTTTAGACTTTGTTGCGGTGGGTGTGGGACCCTTATCTCTAAACGATGACTTTGTGAAAAAAGGGCCTGCTGCAGATAGCCTCAGCAACAATCTTCGATTTTTAGCAGAACGCTTAGGTGTTGAATACCCACCTCTTCCGCCTTCGTCTCAGCGAGAGTTTGGAATGATCAAGTCTTTTTGCTCGCAAAATCCACAACCAAAAGAAGCCGATATCCGATGATTCTGCAAATCTTTTAAAGCCCTATCCAACGGCATTGATGTCTTTCCAAAGATCCCAACAATGATTAAGCCAGCAATCAAAACATGGAAAATTAATCAGGAAATAACACTATTACAACTTCAAACAAGAGACTCATACAAAAATATCATCGATCAACTCAAAAGCCAGAAAATGCGTCTCGAGCCACCAACAGATCCAAAACTATCAGTCATTTTAACCAAGCCTTCCACATCCAGTGGGTCGAGTGGAGTTTCGTTACCTACTCAACTACCATGTCCTCATGTGCCACCTCTTTGTGCTCCTACTCAGTACGCAGATGTCCCCGTCTCTACGGACGTGACAGAGCCCAAAAAAGGTAAGTGTGCGTATTGGCCAGTGTGCAACTTGGATCGTAGTGAATGCGGTGGTTATAGAAAAGATCTGTGCAGGGTATACGGTAGAAATGGCACAAAGAAAGCACCAACAGACAAAGAATTGGAATTTCAGGTAAGGCAGAAAACGTGGAACGAAACAATGAAGCAACAAAATTGCTTCTGGTTTCCTTTTTGTGGAAAGGCCTACTTCTGTGGTGGGACTACTCGATTAAAATGCACAAAATACGGGACAAATGGATCTCACAAACATGAAACTCCTTCAATGGAGGAGCTTAAAAATGCCAAGAATAGTGCACGGGCTGAGCAGCGAAAAAAGGGATCATCTTAACAAAATTTAAGCTAACAATGATTGATACATGTCTAAACATTATTTGTACTCTGTTTTTTGGTTTGTGCTGCTCCCATTTCTAGTCCTTTTCCTACTGCTTTGCGAGTTAGAAAAGTTACCTCACTTTCCTCGGATCAAAAATTACCTCAATCATTCAGCACTCGTACATAGCA
This sequence comes from Thalassiosira livingstoniorum, assembly GCA_036939595.1. Classification (NCBI taxonomy): domain Eukaryota; phylum Bacillariophyta; class Thalassiosirophyceae; order Thalassiosirales; family Thalassiosiraceae; genus Thalassiosira; species Thalassiosira livingstoniorum. The sequence continues at coordinate 9,049 of JALLOT010001820.1, read as the reverse complement.
GATATCTGCCAAAATAATAACTACCTTGAACAGCTAGCCGCGCAGCGGCTATTTTACTTATTGTACGAGACTGTACGAGCTGTATGTATGGTATCGCACCTACTTACTATTGTACTTACATACCTAAGTAAGTACCATAAGTAAGTAGGTGCNGGTATCGCACCTACTTACTTATGGTACTTACTTAGGTAAGTAAGTACAATAGTACTATACAATAGCGTGCAGGCAGGTATTCTAGGTGCATGCGGTCGTAAAAATCTGGCCTGGATTTGTTTTCGATGCATGCAGGATGCAGGCCGGCCATCGACTGTGTCAGCACAGGTAGGTCAGCACTACAATATCTTCATTCCATTTTGTGTTCGCTGTTGTCAAGACAAACTCAATAAGCCCAGCCACTATCTCTAGAGATACGAAACCACCAGCCAGCCAAAAGTAATAGAGAGTGCGTGAACCTAGAGGGAGAAGCGTCATCAAACACTACAAAACCTCAAAAGAACTCAAGAACAATGGGGAAGGTTTGATCGCCGGAATATCACGGACAAATCATCTCAGTTCACTGACTTTCGCCAACAACTCCTACAATACCCGCCGCCTCGTGCCATCATTATTTTTCTCATATTGACATAAAATTATCAAAAATAAACAGCTCGAGAATGGTGTGGATTGCTCCAGGAAGAACCGGTGGCACTCTTCTTTTTGTGGGTTCTTCTTCCTTTGGCAATAATAGGCATCATCGGGGGATCCCTGCTTTTCCTTTTTCCCGTGTCCCCAATACACCATCATCATCAAGATTGTTTGATGCAACAATAATCAATCCGACTGCGGCCCAATTGAAAGATGATCTCATTGCAATTGCTGCTGCAACGAACCGAGGATTTTCTGCATCTAGAAATGACAGAGAGACTATCCGAAAAATTGTAAAAGACTTATCAAAATACAGCCCCACGGATCAACCTGCCGCTGCTTATTACAGTGAAAACAAAGACAATGATACCTTTGATGGTTCGACACTTGCTGGTAAATGGACACTTGTTTACACAGATGCTCCCGATATCACTTCTCTTGATGCTGGTCCATTTTCTACCGCCAAGTTGGGTAAAATTGGTCAAGAATGTGATCCCCCGTACATAAAGAATGTGATAGAGTGGAAAAAGCCCGACTGGGCATTGTCTTTACCTTTTAGTGGAGGTGAGTCGAGCAGAATTTTGCAAAAAGTTTGCTGCGAGGCGAGATGCAGCGCAGAAAATCCTAAATTTGTAGATTTGGAGCTAGTTGGATTAGAGTTGTGTGGATCGACTGCTGGTGGCGAGGAGGGAGACCCGGTCAATGAAGGAGGTTTAGGCGAACTGGGGGCTATGTTTTTCAATGGTCCAGCTGGTTTGCTAGAAGGAAATCCTGTTAATCTACGTGGTCCATTGAAGGCGCCTTTTGGACGATTCGAAGTCCTGTTTTTGGATGACGACATGAGGATAACAAAGACAAATCAAGGGTTCATAGCTGTAAATAGTCGCAATGAGAAAGAATGGTTTTGATCAATAGTTTTAACATATCAGTTTTGAAAAAGTTAGATATTTACATTTAGAACGTAAGTCCAATGTTTTTGTGTTGTGAGGTATGAATATACCAGCTTCCGACACACACTTTCCAAAGTAAGTTGAATGATTTAGTTGCAGATAGATTTTTCCGTTCTGCTATTGCCAATTGAATCTCAGAAAAGTTGAGCATCCACAAAGAGACTATGTAAGCTGGGAAATGAAATGATTTGTTTGATGCACAACTCCTTCCGCCCATTCAACAGTTGAGGTAGCTCGCTGCGACAAGAAGCTCCAGTGCCTTTAGAAATTAGATAGGGGGCAACATCGAACAGACAAGATAATATGAGGTTGCCGAAGAAAGATATGGCACATTTCAAATAGAATTCAATGGTAGCAATGTCATTTTTGACATTCCACTTCCCCTTGACAACTCATGAACAACACTCTCGTGCTTCTTATTTATCTGCTAATCGCCAACCACAAAACAAACTGGAAGCCAAATCCAGATAGCACTCACCTCTTCTGGATCGATGGGGAACTCAGGAATACGCGATGGGGAGCTGGAGTGTCGATCTTTGTAGTGCAAATATTTCACAACCTTTTCTAACGCACTGCCGCTGATGTCGGGGAAACGAATGACGCCCTCTTCCGACTCTCGAAAGTTTCCCTCCAACATGGCTTTCATTGTGTCAACTTGGACCGCAATCCGCTTCTCAAGGAAGATCTCGGTTCCCTCGGCGCTGATCAATTTGACGTAGGTTTGCTCGTCGTCTTCCATCGTTGCCGTTCCAATTATTTTTTGTTGATTGCTGTTATTTGCTAAGTATCTACCCTTCTTGTGTGGCGTTGTGTTGGCCGCCTGCGTTGATTAGTTGATTCTGAAGTTTGAACGGATGAGGCTAGCACGAGCGAGGTTGGGCCCTTACTTGGAGAAGTAGCTCAATCCCACAAAAACTTGTTTTCGAGGCTGCGAGGGTTTCATTTGATTACTACCTATGTGCACGTGTAAAAAGATCCATGTTAAAAGCCCACGAAATTTTTATGCATGAAAAATTTATTTTTGAAATTTCGTAAGCAGATTTTTGTTCGAATAATCGCCCCCCGTACCTACTAGGAATCGCCCCTGGCCCCTGGCCAACCTCAATGGCAAAAAATCGCAAAACAATGACGACGGGCGTCAATTCAGTACATACTCGACAGTACAAGCCCAAACTCATTAATCCGTGCTCTGACTGATGGGCCTCTGTGTTATCAGGATTACTTCATGTTGAAATCATCAATCAAACTCATCATTAACCAACCCCAGCCGACTCTCGTACCGACCAACCTACAACAAAAATTGCTTTATTTCTGGGACACTTTTGAATTTGAAATCCAAGAAGTATTAACATCATGGCAAAACCAAAGTTCCGTCCCCCCTCAAGGGTTGACTCTCTCGCCTTCCCAGTTTTTGGATTAACTTGGTATGGAACTCCTTCTTCTGGCGGTACTGGCGGCAAGAACATAGGATGTTCGGTCATCGCTTACTGTGGCGGAGGTGGCAGTGCCAAAACCGGAGTGGGCAATAAAATCGTGGTCGATGTCACAACCGATGACCCAGAATTTCCCGGCTCGTCCGTTTCGAGAAAAGTAGAGATATCAACTGGAGAAATGCTATGTTTCGGGGTTCATGTTTTTCGGCCACACGATGATAATTTGAACTCAGTGAGACTGCTAGCTTGCATAGGGGATGAAATTTTTTTGTACCAAATACCGTTGATTGAAACTTCTGGATACGATATTCCTGAGGGAGAGGAAGTAAAAAGCGACAAGCCTGGTGAAGGTGGCAACGGTACCAAGGGAGCCATTCTATTAGGAAAAACATTGGTAGGAGAAAAATATGGGTGTAGTGTTGCTACATACACTCCCCTTGCCAGTGCGCAACAACCGTGCCACTATGCCATTGCTGTTGGTTGTGAAAATGGTGTGCTAGTTATTCTACATGTCAAAGAGAATGAAAGGTAAGCATTCATTTTTGAATAAGTGTTATCACCGACCCAGACGCACCAGCGATTGTCTCAGAAAAACTAGTATCCGCATCAAACTTTTGGGTGGGAATGTTGAAGCACTTTGTGTTTCAGAATGTCAATTTTTTTGAACGAATCGCAAAGATTTATGTGTTTCAATTACGCTGATATTTAATCACTCACTGGCGTCATTTGCGATGCGATTCGGCTCCTATTTTGGTTGTGTCGTCTCTCGATTTTGCGTTTGAGCATTGATCACGCACGCATCTTGAACTTTCAACTTGTTGTTGTTGATATTTTTCTCTAAATTTCTTCACCTTCATCAACTTGTCTATTGGAAAAGTGAGGCACAATTCCAGAAAGTAGCCGAATGCCATGGTCATACGAAAGCAGTTTGTGCTGTGTCCTTCCACCCGCGTGGCAGACAAGTGCTTAGTAGTGCTAAGGACGGAACTGCCCGTGTATTTTCAGTGGAAAGTGGAAAAGAAATTGGAAAAATGGAATGCGAGGTTCACGACCCCAACGGTCCTCCTCCTCCAAAGCCCAACCCAGCTTCTGGAGGGCCCAAAACTAAGGATCCAAGAATGATGAAACGCCCACCACAAATTCTTGTAAGAGGATGTGCTTATGGAGATTTGGAAGGGAAAGTAATTTACACAATAGCGTCAGGGAAAAAGGGAGCGGCATACCTCACTAAATGGAAAACATTGGCTCCTCTTCAGAGTCCTCCTACGACACAAACGGCGAATGCAACTGAACTCCTGAATTTTCGACCAGAATATCGCATACAGTGCTCGCCAGTACCCATCTCGGCAACCTCCCTTTCTCCGGACTGTACACTTTTTGCTTTTGGTTCAGTGGAGGGCAGCATTCTTCTATACAATTTGGAAACGCAGCGCGTAATTAAGCAATTTGAGGGACATGACTTGCCAGTGACTTGCATTGCGTCTCGTCCTGTACCCAATATGCTGTTATTACCTGGTGAAGAAGTTGCAGCAGCGGAGGGTGGAGTAAGCGTTGATGCTGTGAGTGCCAGCGCAGATAATCGATTGGGAAGGTGGACGCTGCAAAAGAAAAGTAGGAAGGTCAAAGCTTCTGCTCCTAGAGAGACTAGGAAAAAGAGTGCACTTGAAAATTTTCTTTGGGGACTTTTCAAAATTCCTTTTTATTTTTTCCTGGTGTTACTTGTATTGGCTGTTCGAGATTTCTTCGATATTTGTGTTGAAGAGATGGGTTACGAAAAATTGCTGACAGATATTGATGCAGCATATCAGTGCTGTTATCGAGAAGTCCTTTGGGCTGAAGAAACTAGAGCTGGAGTCAAGTTTATCCCAGAATAATTCTCTTTTAGTTGGAGTACTGATCAAAATCATTGTTAAGGTGAAGTTTGAGCATCAACTTTAATAGGCTATTGTGGATAAACATATTAAAAAGAACATAGTGAAAGATTTTACATACCAGCACTTGTCAAAATGTCAGCCAAGTGGTTGGATGCTGTAGGGGGGAGTCATTTTTTTCTACAGTCAGGTACTGAATGACTTGTCTACTCATTCTTAGCTTTCTTGGTTTAAGGGTTTTGAATAAAATTGAATTGTTTTTGAGATATGGAAGATCATAGATGCAAAAATTAGCATTGGCAGTTGTCAAAAAAACATCCATCTTACACAAATATGAATTCCTACGTATTAGGTTTATTTTTCTGACATGAAATAAGGTTTACTACTGAATCCTATCGAAAAATTATGTTTTCATGTTTTTTCTTGCTAAAAACATGTGCTTGTATTAGTGAGAAAACAGTGAACCCCGTGAAAAGTAAGTACAAAATCAAAAATGTTTCAATTTTTCTGTACATAGGAATAATATTGCTCTACAAAGATGGCTGGAATTAGGGTTCACTAATGACTCAGCTGACATTTTGACTAGTGCTAGCACTCCAGAAAGAGAGTGTTGAAGCAACATGCATCCCCACAGAAGTCCTTTGGGTAGGAATTTTGCCCAACTTGATGCAGCCAACTATATAGACTTGTACTCCTAAATCTAGTGTAGTGACTGCTTCTCAAATAGAGGGTGAAGTTTATCTTGTCGCCCAAATTATGTTAATGCTCAAAACATGTCAATATTATTGCATATTCCAATTTAATGTACCTGGTTGAAACTTTTAAATTTAGAAGCAGTCCAATAACAATCTTTTTATCCCTCCCCACACACTACCATAGAGACTTGCATGTATCAAACTGTATGGAATTATATCCACAGAAGGTAGAGTACTCTAATAGTTTGAGCCACAAGGTATAATTTCTCCCAGAAATTATTTCAAGGAGTGTCATGATCATAAAGATATTTACATTAACAAATACAAAATTCTTCTCTTTCTACCTGCCTCTAAATATGCACTTTTATAATGGGGGTCCTATGTAGTAGATACGGAGTAATGTGGAACAATTTCAAACAATAAGAATTCTTATGTCTTTACTTTCCATGGCAGTGGGCCAAAAATGGCCGTGGTGTGGAATACAAATGAGTAAGTCTTAGTGTCAGTTGTTGGTTGTTGGTGGACATTTTAGTTTTACTCCATAAAACACTTCAATTTTTTATGTGCTGATATTTTTACAAAGTAAGATTGTAACTTACCAGGTAATTACTGTGGTAACACAAATGTTAATGGGATTACCACAATTTTTGGCAGCAACAGCTGTTTACAGGTACTATGCATGCATCAAAACAACCAAATGAAACTCATGCATAACACACAACACACTCACACAACGCTGCCAGCCAGCTAGCCAACAAGCTACAAGCCAATGTCATTGTTGTTGGTAGCCAACAACTGGTGAGTCACTATGGTTGTGATCTTGGCAACAATGTTGTTGTCATTGGTCCAACAAGATCAAATTGACAAACAAATTGATGTTGATCACATCTATGTTCTTGGATTGAAAACATTGGTGGTGTTTCTGAGATCAGCTGACATGAACATTGCCATTGTAGCCAGCAAATAATCTTACAAAGTTACCCTAAATACTTGTAGTAGTTATGAAAATTAAAAACAAATCAAGTATTATAATCTAACTAGCTATTCATCACTGTTGTAGAAGATTTGCTTTGTGATACATATTATTTTTAGAAAAGGTATGGTACATGCACAATGACAGATCCTCCCCCAGCAACAGCATGGTCAATCAAGGTGTCTGACTGGATGTAGTTAGTAGTATGTAGTACATACTTACTAGGAGTAGTACAACATGGTATGGTTGGTATTGTAATTGTACTTAGTATCCCTGTACCACATGCATACATAAGTACTTACAATATATCATACCATAGTTTTCTGCAAGTACATATTATTTTATGTTGATTAATAACCATTGTTGTGTCTGTCATGTGAGCAGCTCTGTTGACCAAGGGGCAAGAGTTTCCTTGGAATCACTGCAAGGATCAGTGACAGGTGGGTTAGATTCTGATTATTGTTCTTTTTCATAGTGTCTTTTTGATTTATTTTTTATTCAGTATTGCTGTTGCAAAAAATAAAATTGATGGCATTTATTTATTATTAGGTCTCAAATCTCAATCACACAAATTTGTTATAAACATGATGTTATTTTTTGCACATAAAATCATCTTCCGTGGCAAGAACATGAAAGTACCTAGGTATTTTCATCTTAAATCAATTTTACAATGGTTTTCACTTTACTTTAATCATCCCATCCATTGACATATGCTCATATTATTTTATTAACTAGAGCAGGAGAAAAATTTTTCAACATCTCCTTAAGCTAGAAGTAGAAGTTACATTTTGCCCATACCCAAGCAAGGTCTGGGCAAAATGTAAATACCCATTTACCCAGTATTTACCCAATAAGTAGATGAATTACAGGGTAAAAACTGGTTTACCCACCCTCACAGCCCAGCATGAAAATGGGTAAATGAACCATCCCATTACTAAAATTAACTGAAATGGGTAAACATATTTCAAGTGCATTTTGACATTGGCTTGAAGTCAGATTGAAGGTGAGGCACAACAGACTAACAATTAACACACACCCCTTTTCATTGTCAATGAGTGTTATCACAATTAAATAAAACAATTGTGAGTGATTAAGTATTTGGGCAACAATTTTGTTGACACTGTGCAATTTTTCTATGAAATTACTGAGTACTGACAAAAATAAATGATGTTGCACAAAATATGAACAGAGTAATAGTGAAATCAGTTGTAGTAAATAGATAATATCATAATCAAAGTTATTCTTTGGTTGGAATATGAAATAAATGATTGATATCTTTAATATTAATAGCTCCTGTTAACTCTGGTAGCTGGCCTCCTAGCATTTTGTTTGATTTACATTTTTGCATTTTATGTACAGCCTACTAGATGTACAAATATCACTATTATAACAACATACCCATGACAAAAGGACCAACCTTTCTGCTCAACCTCACCAAGCAATGGTTGGGGTTGCTTTTTCCATGTGACAAAACCTAATGTAACCTTAGTTACACTAAATTGACTGCACCAAATTGGCATGTCACCAAAAATGACCCTTTTTTGTGACAAATCAGTTACTAACAGTACAAACAGAAGGCACCAGCAAGTAGATCCAAGCATCAATGTTGTCAGGGAATGGTATTAGAAGGTCAGTGTGGCTTCCAGCAGTTGATGGGGTGGGTTATAGAAAGAGATTTCGCATTATTTGAATACAACACCTCAAATAATCAGCTCAAATTGCCTGCAATTTGTTGTATTGTGTACTTCGTACTTAGGTGCTCTAGTAGGAGTATTTTTTTGGTATTGTATGTACCTAGTACCTACTACTACCTACCTACCTAGCTTATCTACCTACACCATACCAAAAAAACACCAAAAACCTCAGAAAATCTATTTAAATCTACGGTCTTCTACTACAGTAATTAAAGTATGGTACCAGAGGCTACAACACTTTGGCAATAGCACTGCTGGTGATGTTGTTATGGCAGTGATTCACTAGAAATCTATTGTTGCAAACTACTCAATAACTTGGCAGGATACCTTAATTAAAATGGTCTAGGAGACATTAGTATTTAATTGCATTATATACTAGTACTTATTCTTTTAATCTATCTTAATAATCTAGTCACTAACAATGCTAGCAGCAAACCACCCAACACAACAATCAGCAATTTCTCTGCATCAAGAGATGCAATTGCAAAGCCACGACGTCAGTCAGTTCAATTTGCGGTGTAGATGGGGGGATGGAATAAAAAAAATACTTACAAGTTGCAGGGTGGCCAGCAGAAAGACAGAACAGACAATTGGCACAGTGGTGTGAGTTACGCCATTTTGATGCTTTTTGCTTGTTGAAGGTGTGAATGGGGGATGAGTTAGCTGGCCTGCATGATCATGCGCCCACCATGACACATGAAAACTAAACTAAAAAAATATTGCCACTTATGCACCAATGGGAAAATTTACCGGTAAAAAACATTTACCCATGGGGTAAATTTACCCACCTGGGTACATGGTTTGTACCC
>JALLOT010001819.1:0-14056 GCA_036939595.1 Thalassiosira livingstoniorum | reverse complement strand
TAAGAAAGGTAGCGTGCACTTTTTTTGTGTCTTTTTTGCACTAGTGGGGTTACAGTGGTGAGTTGGGTTATAGCCACAGATCCATTGGGTGGGAGATGCTGTAGGTGGCTGAGATTCGGGCTGAAATTTCATGGTGGGGGACGAAATTGATGTTTCATTGACAGACTCATGAGTTTCAAAAAGCATCCTGTAGTTAGCTTTCCCTGGTACATACAACATACATGCTTACTACTAACTACCTACTGCTACCCTACACCTACTTACCTAGATACTTACTTAAGTAGGTAGGTAGCTAGCATGCAAGCTACTACATACCACATACTACAATAACTACCATACGTACTTACTACGTACGAAGCTCTATTGTTCTCTCGAACCCTGCGAAAGGGATTTTCGGCGACGGCGGTGGCGTCTGAGCCTGTCTGAGCTCTGTCCAATGGCCTCTCACGTTTCTCGTTTGTCTCATCTGCGTGGTTCAGAAAGGCCATTGCCGATCTCAAAGCAGCTCTCGATATTGGAGATCGAGAGAGTCTTGGCTTCATTGCTGGTGGCACTTGATTTAAATAATCTGAAGGCATTGTTCTCCAGGGCGGGAGATCCGTGGCATCCACACACAACAAAAACGTCTCGAACAGTTGTCACAATCTGAATAGAAAAACAACAGTTTTGCGTCTCAATATTATGAACATCCAAACCCCATCGTCCCTGCAACACCGTATGCTATGTTCGTGGGGAATGAAAAACCCTTGTGCTTGCGGTGCCCTCGGCCCTCTCTCCATCGACGTCAACGACACCGACAACGATGACAATGGGACAGATGGAACCGTATCAACTTCCATGGATTCAGGTGATGCCTCCGGCACAGAAGAGACGGGAGAGGTAGCGCTTTATGTGGAATGGCACGATAAACTTCTGAATTTGCTAATTGAGGAGGCAACGAAGGAGTCTGCACCGGATGACGTTGATAGTGCGCGAAATGTGACTGGGGGTGCTTCCAACAATATGGATAATACAAAAGGAATCCCTAGTACTGCGAAACGTTCTGACTCCAGAAACGCACGAGGAAGAAGGACGCCACGGAATAAAATTATCCCACGGAATTCGCTGCTGTGTTTCCACAGCAGGGCACGACCTAGGCGAAGGAAGAAAATCGTCAAAGCGAGGTCGGAGGAAAAGCAACTAAACGGGTCGACTTCAACTCTTTCCAAAAATAGAGAAGTCAAAGAACACAACATTTTGTACAAATTTTTGCATCAGGATTGTGAGCTGCACAAGGAAAGAAGAGAAAGTAAAAGCAGCAGAAGATCTTCTACGAAATCATCTTCCGATGACTCCATCGGCGGTGCCAGCTGTCCCTCTGCAGTTGGAAGAGATGCTACTTTGCTCAAATTGAATGAAAAACTGTCTGTTCTAAGCAAAATTGAATCTGGGAAGAATGAGAAACAATCAAAATTTGGCAAAGGAGGTGAATTAATAAGATCTGATGTGGTTGGGTTTGTCGTCTCTCCGTCATCCACTGCCTCAAACAAACAGTTGGCTGCAGTGGAAACACGTTCTCTTCTTACTTTCAAAATGGGCCTCGTCAGCTTGAGTTATGGAGTTCTTCTTCAATGGGATTGCAAATCACAGTCGGTTGTGTTGATAGCGCTCCATAAAATGTGCAAAAAGGACTTTTTGGAGAGAAAGGGGTATCCGACGATTGAGAGCGCACCGAAAGGGTCGAAGCAACCAGTTTCATGTTCGAAAGTGAAAGGCGTTCGAAATGACAGCAGGAACTCAAATTCTTCTGTAGGGTCGTCCAATGGCACTGAAAACAGCACACCGCAAGTTTCGGCTCTTTCAACAAATTTCTTGTCGAAGATATTTGGAGAACCAAACTACTCCAATACATCGCAGTCTCTTCTTACGATTTCCGTGTCAAGTGCCAAAGACTTGACTACTGTCTGCGATCATTGTAAGAATGCAAAGAATCCGCTGAATGGAACCATTTCATCCCTATGGCCTTTTGGTTCCCAGATTCAAGCAGACAAAGGTACTCTGTCAGCCTCAGACACCAGCCAAAATTCTACTATCAGAAAAGTCATTGGATGTAACTCAAAACCAAAGCAAGCCGGTCAAATGAATGATGATTCCATGCAGCTATACGTCCGTTTCATCCTTGGCCAACAAGAGCACCGCACTAAACTGACCAAAGCCAACAGGGGAAATCCAAAGTGGAGCAAGGGTCAAAACAATTCTTGCGTCTTGCCAATCCCTACAGATAGCAATCGATGGTTTGCGAAACACGAAGATCGATTTTTGACCGTAGAAGTATGGTCGCAAGCTCCTTGCAGTCCTTCTTCAACTACTCCGGTGGAGGACAGAGTTTTTGCTGTGGCAAAGCTTCCCTTGTCGACATTTACGAAAGCGAGTTCAGAAGCGATGGATCCAGATTCCAGTTCTGCCGAAGGTTTTAAAAGTCATCCGTCTCGGGTGCTTTGCACGAGAAAGTCGACAGGTGGTTCTTCCAAGTTAGTGAATGTACCAATGTTCATGAAGTGTTGTCCGACAATTCCTTGTGGATTAATATGCTTGGAATTTGTTGTCAACGATTCTTCTGTCTAGAAAAAAGTATATTCATTCATGCGAGAACAAGACCTGCCCATGCAACTGGAAAATGCATGATGGAATTTTGAAAATGATGTTGTTGTCATAGTTTTAGAATGTAATATTAAAAGAATGCCCATTTTAGTAGGTATGAAAGTGGTAGTCGGACTTTCAAAACCTGTCCATGTCAAAATGATCAAATGAGAGCGAAAATAAATATGCAATGGCATATTCTTATGAGCTAATAGTAACTCAGCACGATTGGACCGTCAAGTTTTCTCGATTTCCCTTAAAAAAATAGAAGAAACTCCATAGTCCTTTGCTTTTGTTCGTTTCTTGTTGCCTTGTCCATAATATTTTGACACAATCCGTGGAGGGAGTCTCAACTTTGTATCTACCGTGTAAAAAATCATCAATGCAGCTTCAACAGGTCATGTAGAGTGTTTGCTCTGTTCGCATTGTCTGCAGCATCATCTTTGTGCCTTTGATACTACGCAAATATCCCACGAGATCTTCAGCAATAATTTTAGAGGGGAAAAGGCAGGCAACTAATTTTCATTGCAAAAATATGACGCCAATTTGTAAATCGAACAAAAATGACACCAACAATGGTGGTTTCCTAAAGCCTCTCGACAATCAGATGGAAACAAAATAGTCATCTCCAAACAGTATCAATTCCAACAACTCAACGGTGGTTTGTGTTGATGGGATTGGCGTGAAAGGCAATCATAGACATACGCAGCCAAGGAAAGGGGCGGACGAAGTTCCCGTGCTGGGAGATAACAAAAACTGGTTTTAGTCTTTTGGGAGTTCTACGGGAGTTTTTTTTTACTGTTTTTTATGGAAAACCTGAGTGTGGTCTAGCCTTCAATCAAGTTACTCTGCATGTAAGTAGCACTTGCATCTTGAAGGACTTGAATTTCAAATATTACAGTGTCAAATGGTTCTTCTAAACAAATTTCCCAAAAATTTTAGATATGATGTAATTACTGGGTATCCAGTGACCTTTTGGAAACATGAATAAATTTCAGGAAAATAAATTTTTAGACTTAAAATATTACTGTTGCCAGCTGTATTACTTTATGAGTCATGAATTACCTGCCAAGTTGATAGAATCAACTTAATGCAGCAAAAGCTGGGGCTGGCAACCACATACAACCATTGAAATTGTTTACACTTGTTAGTTTAATGGCAAATGATGATACTAGAACAAGGAATATTATCTAGGAGACAAGAAGTACAAAATTGGGTTTATCTTGAAATGATTGTAAACCCTTGACACTCCTCACCTTGTATATCTAGAATTCACTATTCTTATCAAATTAGAAACTCTGGCTTGACACTCTGTTGCTACCTTATTAATATTTAAGGTTAGGCACATGGCATCTGACTCACCTAAAATGACCATAAAAGACGGGACTTAATTGTGGTTGATAATCCAGGGTTCCCAGCTTGATAAAGAAAGAATAATTTCTAGACCTTCAAAGCAAGGGGCTTCTTTCCTAGTAGGAGTAATTTGCTAGGCCACTAGGAAAATTGGTGTTGCCAGTAAACCAACAAGATCAAAACTTATAAATTTTGGCCAAAATATATTATAACCACAACATTTGGAGCATTCATAAAATTTTCTCTCTTTTTGGCAAGAATTTTTCAGCATCAACGACATTGTATCATTGCATTTTCATCATTCAAAACATTAGAGAAATGAGCCAAGTCAACCACCCCCGGGGCTCATAATGTAGATCTTATTTGTTGTATTTAAATGTGATTCAATGACAATAGCTGAGTTGGAAATTGCGTCACATATATAAATGCATTACTTAGTCCTTATTGTAGCTCGAGTTAGGCCTCTACTCAAATCCTGATTTCCAGTATTTTTTGAAGCTCCAGCTAGAACTGGAGGTCTGAAAGTCTGTCTGTATGACTGCCTTCCCTGATCAAACAATGTTTTTTGAATCTATCTTATTTGAGAGACAATGACAATCAGGGATATTGTCTCAACCCTATCAGCAGCACCATGACACCAATATCAGAGCCTACAGTCCATAGATGGCGCTGATGCTATTTCCCTGTACTCATCACACATATGTGAGTGCACTGAAATTATGGCTGGTCATTGCATGTCACTTGGTGAAAATTTTCACTGCCACAAAACCACAAAATGGCAAAGTCAACTCTATTTTTGTTTTTGTAACCCTATCTTTCAGTTGCTATTATTCCTCATGAAATTCATGTCTTGTTAATTATTTTTGCACCAAGACATTGCATTAATCCATCAAGATACCAGAGTGAATGACTAAAAGATCACCATTGCCTCTGTGGTGCCATAACACCTTGCCTTGTTGCTATTGATGTAGGTGTTGCTTGGTTAGGTAAGAACTGCTAGCACTCAATCATTTTTTCTTTATGCATTGGTTAACACATATGTCCTTTAGTAGCACCAGTGACAGCGCAGCAGTGGCTGCACTTGTGATAAGTTATCTATTGGAGTTGCATTTTTGTGTGAGTTTATGTGCTAAGTAATGTCCGTTTGTGCTTTGAAACTATCCAGCTGGTTGTTGTTTTCTCTTATTGAAATCAATCATTTGGTGGCTACTAAAAAGACAAGGGTGATACAATGCTGACTAACAATTTTGCAGAGACAAAAAGCATTTGGGGACTGCTCAGATTAGGTTGCATGCTTTATTAACCTCTGGTTCAATTGACAATAAAAAAAGAAGCATAGATGGATTTCAGTGCCAGGTAAGATCCTGATTTTCAACAATATCTTTTAACTCTACAAAAACTAACTAATAAATCTTCAAAGTGCAGTAATTCAATATCCAACCTCCTTTAAATAATAAAATGTGGCAGAACATTTGCACTTCACAAAAAATGATCAATTCATTTTTTAGCTATTACTATTAGCAATGTACATACTTTTTGTCCCACATTAAATAATCACAATTAAAACACCAAATTAAATAGTCTTTTGCCAAGTTCCCCCAAACTAAGTATATCACTATTACATTAACTTGCAATTTTTCTCAAAAAGTCCCTCCACACCTCCACACTGGATATTCTTCTATCCAAAACAAAATTTGTCATTCTGTTTCATCAGCATGATGCCACTCTTTTATAAATTCTGTATTGCCCTCGCCCATGCATTTCTGGTATCAATGTCATCCAAATCATTTTTGCCACTAGTGCATTACCCAGTAAAGTAGTTACAGTACTTCAATAGATTGTCCTAATGCATCAAATCTTCATCACATAGTATTGGTATGTTTCTTATTATGGTCTTCAAGCAAAACACTAAAACAGTAGCTGAACCTTCCATTCTTACCATTTTAACATCTCTGAAATGAGGTGGTTCTTTTGTAGGATTTTTTTCTCTATTGTCCTTATTAAGGATCTTTGGTTAAAAAATTCCAATTCAATGTACTGGAGCCCTCTTTTGAAAGGTGTTTTTGGAACCATATTAAAATGCTATTGAACAGTCAAAGATCTGTTTTATGTTTGTCCAGCATTTTCAAGAGATCTACTAGTGCTATTTCTCTGCTAGTGAATATTTTGATTAATTGTCACATACTGAGTTTTCTGATCTGGAGTCTACCTATGAAAAATGGTAGTTGGTTTTCTTCAACGTGAGAAAGGATCTCTTCTTTTTTTTCATTTTCATTTGATGTTGGAGTTGTTTCATTATTTACAAGAACTTTAGATTTTCCTAATTCCAGAAGTTAGCTTCACTGGTGTTGGTGATAGAGATCTTTTCAGCTTGCTTTGTTGGATATTCTGAAAAAAAAAATGTTATGAACAATTGGAATTTCATGCTTTCCAGTCAATTGGTCTAAAACCATATATCTGTGTTGGTTGAAATCAGCCAGATTCTGAAATAATAGTAATAGCAGTATCAGCCACTTGTGTTGCTGAACGCCTTCCCTTGCATGTAAAATGTTTGTGATTATTGTAACCTTTTTTTCAGAAAAATTCTCGTGCAGACTTGACATTGAAATCTGGTTGTTTTTTCACTGCCCTCAATTAAAACAATGGTATCCACATAACTGTTATTGTTGGTGAAATTTTAGTGTTCATCATCCTAATTTTAGTAATTAATAATGACTTCTATGATAGTATTAAGAGTAGTTTACAGGCAGTCATCCAAGAAAAGCATTCAATTGTATCAAATATTTCATGTTACTCTTTAAAATATTATTGTGTAAATATGAAAGTAGAGGTCTTCTATATTGCCTATGATTATTTTGTTTTTTTTTATCAATTTGGTTGAACTCTTTGTGTTCAAATGTTGTTATTTCATACTATGTGAATGTAATATTTTGTTTTGGCAAAATTTATTTCAACTGGAGCAAAATTTCATTAACATTATTTGATTCAACAACTTTTGTAACATTCAGATTCATTCACACATAACATAATATATTATGTATGAATATATATATATATATATATATATATTCATACATAATATATTATGTTATGTGTGAATGAATCTGAATGTTACAAAAGTTGTTGAATCAAATAATGTTAATGAAATTTTGCTCCAGTTGAAATAAATTTTGCCAAAACAAAATATTACATTCACATAGTATGAAATAACAACATTTGAACACAAAGAGTTCAACCAAATTGATAAAAAAAAACAAAATAATCATAGGCAATATAGAAGACCTCTACTTTCATATTTACACAATAATATTTTAAAGAGTAACATGAAATATTTGATACAATTGAATGCTTTTCTTGGATGACTGCCTGTAAACTACTCTTAATACTATCATAGAAGTCATTATTAATTACTAAAATTAGGATGATGAACACTAAAATTTCACCAACAATAACAGTTATGTGGATACCATTGTTTTAATTGAGGGCAGTGAAAAAACAACCAGATTTCAATGTCAAGTCTGCACGAGAATTTTTCTGAAAAAAAGGTTACAATAATCACAAACATTTTACATGCAAGGGAAGGCGTTCAGCAACACAAGTGGCTGATACTGCTATTACTATTATTTCAGAATCTGGCTGATTTCAACCAACACAGATATATGGTTTTAGACCAATTGACTGGAAAGCATGAAATTCCAATTGTTCATAACATTTTTTTTTTCAGAATATCCAACAAAGCAAGCTGAAAAGATCTCTATCACCAACACCAGTGAAGCTAACTTCTGGAATTAGGAAAATCTAAAGTTCTTGTAAATAATGAAACAACTCCAACATCAAATGAAAATGAAAAAAAAGAAGAGATCCTTTCTCACGTTGAAGAAAACCAACTACCATTTTTCATAGGTAGACTCCAGATCAGAAAACTCAGTATGTGACAATTAATCAAAATATTCACTAGCAGAGAAATAGCACTAGTAGATCTCTTGAAAATGCTGGACAAACATAAAACAGATCTTTGACTGTTCAATAGCATTTTAATATGGTTCCAAAAACACCTTTCAAAAGAGGGCTCCAGTACATTGAATTGGAATTTTTTAACCAAAGATCCTTAATAAGGACAATAGAGAAAAAAATCCTACAAAAGAACCACCTCATTTCAGAGATGTTAAAATGGTAAGAATGGAAGGTTCAGCTACTGTTTTAGTGTTTTGCTTGAAGACCATAATAAGAAACATACCAATACTATGTGATGAAGATTTGATGCATTAGGACAATCTATTGAAGTACTGTAACTACTTTACTGGGTAATGCACTAGTGGCAAAAATGATTTGGATGACATTGATACCAGAAATGCATGGGCGAGGGCAATACAGAATTTATAAAAGAGTGGCATCATGCTGATGAAACAGAATGACAAATTTTGTTTTGGATAGAAGAATATCCAGTGTGGAGGTGTGGAGGGACTTTTTGAGAAAAATTGCAAGTTAATGTAATAGTGATATACTTAGTTTGGGGGAACTTGGCAAAAGACTATTTAATTTGGTGTTTTAATTGTGATTATTTAATGTGGGACAAAAAGTATGTACATTGCTAATAGTAATAGCTAAAAAATGAATTGATCATTTTTTGTGAAGTGCAAATGTTCTGCCACATTTTATTATTTAAAGGAGGTTGGATATTGAATTACTGCACTTTGAAGATTTATTAGTTAGTTTTTGTAGAGTTAAAAGATATTGTTGAAAATCAGGATCTTACCTGGCACTGAAATCCATCTATGCTTCTTTTTTTATTGTCAATTGAACCAGAGGTTAATAAAGCATGCAACCTAATCTGAGCAGTCCCCAAATGCTTTTTGTCTCTGCAAAATTGTTAGTCAGCATTGTATCACCCTTGTCTTTTTAGTAGCCACCAAATGATTGATTTCAATAAGAGAAAACAACAACCAGCTGGATAGTTTCAAAGCACAAACGGACATTACTTAGCACATAAACTCACACAAAAATGCAACTCCAATAGATAACTTATCACAAGTGCAGCCACTGCTGCGCTGTCACTGGTGCTACTAAAGGACATATGTGTTAACCAATGCATAAAGAAAAAATGATTGAGTGCTAGCAGTTCTTACCTAACCAAGCAACACCTACATCAATAGCAACAAGGCAAGGTGTTATGGCACCACAGAGGCAATGGTGATCTTTTAGTCATTCACTCTGGTATCTTGATGGATTAATGCAATGTCTTGGTGCAAAAATAATTAACAAGACATGAATTTCATGAGGAATAATAGCAACTGAAAGATAGGGTTACAAAAACAAAAATAGAGTTGACTTTGCCATTTTGTGGTTTTGTGGCAGTGAAAATTTTCACCAAGTGACATGCAATGACCAGCCATAATTTCAGTGCACTCACATATGTGTGATGAGTACAGGGAAATAGCATCAGCGCCATCTATGGACTGTAGGCTCTGATATTGGTGTCATGGTGCTGCTGATAGGGTTGAGACAATATCCCTGATTGTCATTGTCTCTCAAATAAGATAGATTCAAAAAACATTGTTTGATCAGGGAAGGCAGTCATACAGACAGACTTTCAGACCTCCAGTTCTAGCTGGAGCTTCAAAAAATACTGGAAATCAGGATTTGAGTAGAGGCCTAACTCGAGCTACAATAAGGACTAAGTAATGCATTTATATATGTGACGCAATTTCCAACTCAGCTATTGTCATTGAATCACATTTAAATACAACAAATAAGATCTACATTATGAGCCCCGGGGGTGGTTGACTTGGCTCATTTCTCTAATGTTTTGAATGATGAAAATGCAATGATACAATGTCGTTGATGCTGAAAAATTCTTGCCAAAAAGAGAGAAAATTTTATGAATGCTCCAAATGTTGTGGTTATAATATATTTTGGCCAAAATTTATAAGTTTTGATCTTGTTGGTTTACTGGCAACACCAATTTTCCTAGTGGCCTAGCAAATTACTCCTACTAGGAAAGAAGCCCCTTGCTTTGAAGGTCTAGAAATTATTCTTTCTTTATCAAGCTGGGAACCCTGGATTATCAACCACAATTAAGTCCCGTCTTTTATGGTCATTTTAGGTGAGTCAGATGCCATGTGCCTAACCTTAAATATTAATAAGGTAGCAACAGAGTGTCAAGCCAGAGTTTCTAATTTGATAAGAATAGTGAATTCTAGATATACAAGGTGAGGAGTGTCAAGGGTTTACAATCATTTCAAGATAAACCCAATTTTGTACTTCTTGTCTCCTAGATAATATTCCTTGTTCTAGTATCATCATTTGCCATTAAACTAACAAGTGTAAACAATTTCAATGGTTGTATGTGGTTGCCAGCCCCAGCTTTTGCTGCATTAAGTTGATTCTATCAACTTGGCAGGTAATTCATGACTCATAAAGTAATACAGCTGGCAACAGTAATATTTTAAGTCTAAAAATTTATTTTCCTGAAATTTATTCATGTTTCCAAAAGGTCACTGGATACCCAGTAATTACATCATATCTAAAATTTTTGGGAAATTTGTTTAGAAGAACCATTTGACACTGTAATATTTGAAATTCAAGTCCTTCAAGATGCAAGTGCTACTTACATGCAGAGTAACTTGATTGAAGGCTAGACCACACTCAGGTTTTCCATAAAAAACAGTAAAAAAAAACTCCCGTAGAACTCCCAAAAGACTAAAACCAGTTTTTGTTATCTCCCAGCACGGGAACTTCGTCCGCCCCTTTCCTTGGCTGCGTATGTCTATGATTGCCTTTCACGCCAATCCCATCAACACAAACCACCGTTGAGTTGTTGGAATTGATACTGTTTGGAGATGACTATTTTGTTTCCATCTGATTGTCGAGAGGCTTTAGGAAACCACCATTGTTGGTGTCATTTTTGTTCGATTTACAAATTGGCGTCATATTTTTGCAATGAAAATTAGTTGCCTGCCTTTTCCCCTCTAAAATTATTGCTGAAGATCTCGTGGGATATTTGCGTAGTATCAAAGGCACAAAGATGATGCTGCAGACAATGCGAACAGAGCAAACACTCTACATGACCTGTTGAAGCTGCATTGATGATTTTTTACACGGTAGATACAAAGTTGAGACTCCCTCCACGGATTGTGTCAAAATATTATGGACAAGGCAACAAGAAACGAACAAAAGCAAAGGACTATGGAGTTTCTTCTATTTTTTTAAGGGAAATCGAGAAAACTTGACGGTCCAATCGTGCTGAGTTACTATTAGCTCATAAGAATATGCCATTGCATATTTATTTTCGCTCTCATTTGATCATTTTGACATGGACAGGTTTTGAAAGTCCGACTACCACTTTCATACCTACTAAAATGGGCATTCTTTTAATATTACATTCTAAAACTATGACAACAACATCATTTTCAAAATTCCATCATGCATTTTCCAGTTGCATGGGCAGGTCTTGTTCTCGCATGAATGAATATACTTTTTTCTAGACAGAAGAATCGTTGACAACAAATTCCAAGCATATTAATCCACAAGGAATTGTCGGACAACACTTCATGAACATTGGTACATTCACTAACTTGGAAGAACCACCTGTCGACTTTCTCGTGCAAAGCACCCGAGACGGATGACTTTTAAAACCTTCGGCAGAACTGGAATCTGGATCCATCGCTTCTGAACTCGCTTTCGTAAATGTCGACAAGGGAAGCTTTGCCACAGCAAAAACTCTGTCCTCCACCGGAGTAGTTGAAGAAGGACTGCAAGGAGCTTGCGACCATACTTCTACGGTCAAAAATCGATCTTCGTGTTTCGCAAACCATCGATTGCTATCTGTAGGGATTGGCAAGACGCAAGAATTGTTTTGACCCTTGCTCCACTTTGGATTTCCCCTGTTGGCTTTGGTCAGTTTAGTGCGGTGCTCTTGTTGGCCAAGGATGAAACGGACGTATAGCTGCATGGAATCATCATTCATTTGACCGGCTTGCTTTGGTTTTGAGTTACATCCAATGACTTTTCTGATAGTAGAATTTTGGCTGGTGTCTGAGGCTGACAGAGTACCTTTGTCTGCTTGAATCTGGGAACCAAAAGGCCATAGGGATGAAATGGTTCCATTCAGCGGATTCTTTGCATTCTTACAATGATCGCAGACAGTAGTCAAGTCTTTGGCACTTGACACGGAAATCGTAAGAAGAGACTGCGATGTATTGGAGTAGTTTGGTTCTCCAAATATCTTCGACAAGAAATTTGTTGAAAGAGCCGAAACTTGCGGTGTGCTGTTTTCAGTGCCATTGGACGACCCTACAGAAGAATTTGAGTTCCTGCTGTCATTTCGAACGCCTTTCACTTTCGAACATGAAACTGGTTGCTTCGACCCTTTCGGTGCGCTCTCAATCGTCGGATACCCCTTTCTCTCCAAAAAGTCCTTTTTGCACATTTTATGGAGCGCTATCAACACAACCGACTGTGATTTGCAATCCCATTGAAGAAGAACTCCATAACTCAAGCTGACGAGGCCCATTTTGAAAGTAAGAAGAGAACGTGTTTCCACTGCAGCCAACTGTTTGTTTGAGGCAGTGGATGACGGAGAGACGACAAACCCAACCACATCAGATCTTATTAATTCACCTCCTTTGCCAAATTTTGATTGTTTCTCATTCTTCCCAGATTCAATTTTGCTTAGAACAGACAGTTTTTCATTCAATTTGAGCAAAGTAGCATCTCTTCCAACTGCAGAGGGACAGCTGGCACCGCCGATGGAGTCATCGGAAGATGATTTCGTAGAAGATCTTCTGCTGCTTTTACTTTCTCTTCTTTCCTTGTGCAGCTCACAATCCTGATGCAAAAATTTGTACAAAATGTTGTGTTCTTTGACTTCTCTATTTTTGGAAAGAGTTGAAGTCGACCCGTTTAGTTGCTTTTCCTCCGACCTCGCTTTGACGATTTTCTTCCTTCGCCTAGGTCGTGCCCTGCTGTGGAAACACAGCAGCGAATTCCGTGGGATAATTTTATTCCGTGGCGTCCTTCTTCCTCGTGCGTTTCTGGAGTCAGAACGTTTCGCAGTACTAGGGATTCCTTTTGTATTATCCATATTGTTGGAAGCACCCCCAGTCACATTTCGCGCACTATCAACGTCATCCGGTGCAGACTCCTTCGTTGCCTCCTCAATTAGCAAATTCAGAAGTTTATCGTGCCATTCCACATAAAGCGCTACCTCTCCCGTCTCTTCTGTGCCGGAGGCATCACCTGAATCCATGGAAGTTGATACGGTTCCATCTGTCCCATTGTCATCGTTGTCGGTGTCGTTGACGTCGATGGAGAGAGGGCCGAGGGCACCGCAAGCACAAGGGTTTTTCATTCCCCACGAACATAGCATACGGTGTTGCAGGGACGATGGGGTTTGGATGTTCATAATATTGAGACGCAAAACTGTTGTTTTTCTATTCAGATTGTGACAACTGTTCGAGACGTTTTTGTTGTGTGTGGATGCCACGGATCTCCCGCCCTGGAGAACAATGCCTTCAGATTATTTAAATCAAGTGCCACCAGCAATGAAGCCAAGACTCTCTCGATCTCCAATATCGAGAGCTGCTTTGAGATCGGCAATGGCCTTTCTGAACCACGCAGATGAGACAAACGAGAAACGTGAGAGGCCATTGGACAGAGCTCAGACAGGCTCAGACGCCACCGCCGTCGCCGAAAATCCCTTTCGCAGGGTTCGAGAGAACAATAGAGCTTCGTACGTAGTAAGTACGTATGGTAGTTATTGTAGTATGTGGTATGTAGTAGCTTGCATGCTAGCTACCTACCTACTTAAGTAAGTATCTAGGTAAGTAGGTGTAGGGTAGCAGTAGGTAGTTAGTAGTAAGCATGTATGTTGTATGTACCAGGGAAAGCTAACTACAGGATGCTTTTTGAAACTCATGAGTCTGTCAATGAAACATCAATTTCGTCCCCCACCATGAAATTTCAGCCCGAATCTCAGCCACCTACAGCATCTCCCACCCAATGGATCTGTGGCTATAACCCAACTCACCACTGTAACCCCACTAGTGCAAAAAAGACACAAAAAAAGTGCACGCTACCTTTCTTA
>JALLOT010001818.1:0-14054 GCA_036939595.1 Thalassiosira livingstoniorum | reverse complement strand
AAATATCATATTCAAATATGGGAACCACTAATATAAATGATTCAACTAGTGTAGTTTTAAGAATTTTTTGTGACAAAATAATTTGCTAAAATTCAAAAAATGTCAATCATCTTTTTCTGATTTCCTGTAAGCACAGGGAACCCAAATAATTCTTTATATCAAAAAATATAAGAATATATTTAGTGAATATGTGACTCCATAGTTTTATCAGTAATCTTGCTACAAAATTTCTTCAGATGAACAAAAGCAAAAGAGGAGAAGAAAGGAAGAATTTGGTTAAAAGGAATGGCTTCTGGCAGAAGTGAGGCACAAACCTGATATACATTAAATTTTTTTTAAATTCACAACCATCAAATATTGATTATTGAAATCAACAAAAAGGAATCAATAGGAGCTGAATTAGGCTCAATGTATCCATAATAATTGACTTAACAAAAAATGATCATGTTTGTTTTGTTTCCTAATTTTCCCAAAACTGAACCTGTTCATAACAGCATGCACACCATTTGCTGGGTAAATTTCAAAAGAATATTTTCAGGTCCAAAATGGCCCAACATTTCTCAGGTCAAGGTGATGTCTCATTTTGCATTTGTGTCTACACCTACTTTTGAGGTTCAAGAAGAGGAATATTTGGTCATGTCCTAATGAATTGTTATTCATGTGAAAATACAACAAATTTGTATCATATTACATGATGGGCAGAAACCTTCAAAATGTACCACAAAGAGAGTGCTAATAAGAAAGACATATACTTTAAAATACAAACACACTCACTTGGAACACAAATACTGTTGGGCTCTCCATGAACAATCAAAACAAATATTAATATTGTTTCATGCATTTGCTATCTTAGTATTCAAATTCAATCAGTTCATCAATAAATTTAAAATTATTCATGACTGCACATTGCACATACTTGGATTAATTTTTTTACGTAATTGAAGGGTTCACAGAATAAAATAACTGATCAGTTAGAAAAAAATTGAATGAAGAAAGTCATGTGTTTTCTAAAAATTACAACCAATAAAAATAAAACTTCAATAAAAAAATCTTTTTAAATAACTTTCAAACAATTCATCACAATAGTACACACACACTGAATTCAGCAACAAACTAGTCAAACTTACTTTTGATTCTGTTTTGTAGCCATTGTCTCAAGAAATTTTATGGCAAAGAAATCATTAGATTAGTTTTGACTTCCTTATAGCTGACCATTGTCACCTTATAGCTTGATGGTATTGTCACATTGTTGCATAATCTGATCAATTTACATAATCTCAAATGTTACATTTGATTCAAAAATTCATTTTTTTAATTTAAGGAAGAAACATTAATGTCTGATTAATCTTTATTTATAAATATATTTTTACTTTTTACTCGATGTCTCTTTGAAATATTAATTTGATTGGCATTATCTATTTGGAGCAATTATTTAATTGGAGAAATCCAAATACTGACCTGATAAAGGCACGACATGCCTTTGTGCTTACATATATTTATATTTTGGAGATAATTTAAGTAATATTATGTGCCACATTATTATCATAACACAAGTAAAAGTGGTTTTCCTGAGAAATATCTTTTCTGTTCGGTTTTAGATTCATTTTAATTTTTGGATCAGTTCAGACTAAGTATCTAACTTGATAGTTGTTTCTTCAATTTCATTTATTGATGTGAATATCCCACTTTTACAAATTAAAATTTTGTGGCAGGAAATTTATTTTTGAACATAAAAGATTTGACATGTTTTTTCAAAAATAATGTAAGGGTATTAGATGTGCAAAAGTCTTCTTTTATGTGATTTACGATTGTGTTTATTCAAAATAATGTGTGGCTCAATACCACACAACAGAACCATTTTTTGCTGCCAAATGCTGAAATCATATTTTAAAAACTTAATCAAAAAGAGGGAAAAATAATTTAAAAAATAAAAATTTGTCTAGTTTTTTTTAACCACACTTGGCTGTGCTTAACTAGCCTCTAAAGAGCTGTTAGTACAGGATATGGGGTTGCTGGTTAATAGGCACAGAATATCTTAAAAACCAATGCCATAAAAGACAGTAAGCAGTCAACTGAATGAATGACCAAAGATCCACCAGGATCTACTTAAAAAATATTCTATCAATAAATGTGTTTAAAATAGAAACCATATGATGTGGATATCAAATATTTATACTGGTTACCATTTTTCTTTTGGTGAGAATGGAATTTTGAACATAGAAGAATTGGCATCAATTTTTAAACACAGACATCAGTTTGAGTTGATAAATGTAATCAATATTGTCTTGTTTTTATGTATTATTCCATTCCTGTCATCATGATGAAAAAGATGTGAGGGAAGTAGGTAGGTGTGCAAAAACCATTTTTATTTTTGTGCCATTTAAGATTGGGGATATTGAAAATGTGAGGCTCAAAGCCAGAGCCAATGTTTTAATGCCAGCTGCTGAATACATATGGATATTTTTAAAACTCAATAAAAAATAGGTAGAGGGAAAAAAATTAAAATGTGCCAACTTGGTTTCCACTTACAATTGCCTGTGCTTTATTGGAGACTTTAGATAAAATATTACGAGTACTTGTGGGAGTATTACTTGTTGATTATTTGAGAGGCAATGAATCTCTTAAAAACTCATATCTAAAAAGGTAAGATCCAAATGATCCATCCACCCCATCACCCATCACCCATCGCCATCGCCCATCAGCCATCAGGCAGGCAAGATCCGTTTACAATAATATGTAAGTATAGTACTACTACGTTGGTTTCACATAGGAACCAAATCCGATATCGCCAAGTTATTTATCTATCTGACTTTTTGGCGAGCATTCTAATCAGAACTTTTCTGACTTCGGATCTTCCACAATGCTGCCAAAGAACAAAAACACCAACAAAACAGCAAAATTCCGCGAAACACAATCTGCAATCCGATCAAGCAACAAACAACACGAACAATAATTGTCTCTTTTCTCGCCACATTCTATCCTCAATCACTGTCTGAGCATTCTTTGATTCAGCCTCCACAGATCCCATTTTTTGCAGCACACAATCGTCCATATTCAGTTGCATTTGGCTTAGACAATAGTAACACTTGCCCTTGACTGGGAAGATTGCAATATTGCAACCAGACCAATTCTTCTATTCTTCTATCTCGATCTTTTTTCTTGAATTCAGTTTGACTTTTTGCGTCATAAAATCCACCAAGCTTAAAATCATCAAACTCAGTCAATACTATGTTCGTATCTCCAATATTTCGAAATGCGGTGGGCAGTTCGAAGACATTGTCTCGCCAAGCCCAATTACTCAGGAAACAATCTTTGACTCAACAGAAATCTTGGTTTGCATCAGCATCACCAACGTGGTCCAGCGATATCGATGGATCGGACACACCGTCTTTGACAAAACTTTTCAACATGACGGAAGACCATGCGGCTTTGCGGGAAATGGTTCGTTCATTTGCTGCTCGGGAGGTGAGGCAAAAGAGAAAAAGAGATTGATTATTATTCGCCTTTTTATTCATTTATTTTTGACTGAGCAGAATTTCTCACTAATAAACAATACATACAGGTGGAACCACAAGCATTGGAATTCAATCGATCCGAGACTTTTAATATCCCGCTGTTTCGCAAATTTGGGTCCAACGACGGTGGGCTTGGAATTCTAGGCCTCACTGTTCCAGAGGAGTATGGCGGAACTGGATTCCCTAGCGCAAGTGCTGTTGCAATCGTTCACGAGGAATTGTCGTATTCCGATCCTGCATTTTGTTTGAGTTATTTGGCACATTCTATTTTGTTGGTGAATAATTTGTCGGTGAATGGGAATAAAGATCAGGTGGGTTTCTTGAGTTTTGAAGAGTTGTTTTGAATGATTGTTAAATTTTCATTTTGGAATCTTAAATGATCGTGCTTTCCTACAGCTTGGAAAATTTTTGCCTGGCGTATGCGACGGAAGGTGAGTAATTCTTTGCATAAATGCCATCCATAGTCGATTTTTTGTCTTCTACAGAGGTGTCTCGCTAATGTTGATATTTTTTCCGATACACAGCAAAATTGGTGGTATGTGCATGTCTGAGCCAAATGCGGGCACAGATGTTTTGGGAATGAGATCAAATGCCGTGTATGACTCTGCAAGAGATGGTTACATATTGAATGGGACGAAGGTATGAGAAGTCTATGACCTTGTCATTGGTTTCATTTTCTTTGATTATGCGGTTAATTTAGTGTATTTGTAATCCTCACGCTGGACGCCTTGGAATCGTTAATGGAAGATGTGGATCACCAATGGCACTTTGACTGGGAAAGAAACTGGTGACTTATTTCTTGTGTACGCTCGTACTGGATCAGAAAAAAGAACTGATATAACCCAATTCATTGTTGAAGGCGGAATGGAGGGGTTTTCTGTTGGACAAAAGATTGGTGATAAACTTGGAATGAGAGGCAAGTTTGAACATTCGACTCTCTAGGTTTAGATCCTTGTTATTTTTCAAAGATTTTTCTGACGTCCGACTTTAATTATTCTCCTCTTCCTACAGCGTCGCCCACTGCAGAATTGGTTTTCGAAAATGTGTTTTTACCAGCCAGCACACATGTAGTTGGTGACGTGAACGGAGCCACCCTTTGTATGATGAGAAATCTTGAGATAGAACGTGTGGCTTTGGCAGCAATGGCCGTCGGGATCGCCCGGCGTTCCCTTGACGAAATGATTGCGTATGCTGCCAACAGACCAGCATTCGGTAAAAATGATTTGTATGGGTTTGGCCAAATTCAAAAACATATTTCGGAAAGTTACGGTGAGTTAGATACTTTTAAACGTACTAACAGGAACAGATGTGTATGATATTCTCTCATTGTTGTCGTCACCGTTCAATCATAGCTGAATACATGGCAGGAAAATGTTACCTGTATGGCTTCGCCAACGGGTTAGATTTATCTACATATGGAAATGGATTGGATGCCGATGGTGTGAAACTGTATTGTGCACAAATGGCAAAAAATGTTGCTGATAGAGCAATCCAGGTAATGGGTGGATACGGTTATGTAGGCGAGTATACTGTAGAACGAATGTGGCGCGATGCGAAACTTTTGGAAATTGGCGGTGGAACAAACGAAAGTCATCACAAAAATATGGCAAGAGATTTGCACAAATTGGAAGGTAACAAGCTTGAGTGATAAAAATATGCCGGGCTGCATGGGGTTGGTGCTAAAAGAAGACAGACACCAGTCGACATTATTTTAGAATATATTCATATTATAAACTAGATAGATATTGAAGTGCAACGTGTTCAATAGCCTTCTTGGTATTCATCATGCCCCCCATCTTCTCCACCATGCATCATTTCTTCTTCGTCATCCATTCCATCCTCTCCATCAATTTCGTTCGGATCCATTCCTCTCATGATTTTCTCTAAGCGTTCTAGCCCTTGCACCGCCATTCCATTCTGAGGATTCATTGAAATTGCAGTATGGTAGCAAGTCAATGCTTCAGCATAGTCTTCATTAATGGTGTAAATTTCAGCTAGCTTCGCTTGGATGACATCAATATGTTCCTTGTTCCAATTGACAACATGGCTAGCAGATGCAAATGAGTTAGAGGATGTCATTTGCATTTCATTCATTTTCCCACCTTCCATTCCATCCTTAAGGAGTTGGATGCACACATCATACTCTCCCTCAGATGCATATAAGTCCACGATGGCAAACAGCGGCCTTAGAGCTCCAGGATCCAACGACAAAGCCTTTTTCAATGCACGTTTGGCGCGTTCTTTCCCTTCCCCCTTTTTCTGCGACATGGGTGCTTGTGCTAACGCTAATCCGACTCTGCAAGTAATGCAAAATGCCATGAGAAGTTACGAGAAGATTCAAATGAAAGAAAAACTTAGCAAAGTCAACTTACAATGTTATTGCTCGAGCGTCCCTTGGAGCCCTAGAAATGGCTTCTTTGGCTGTGCAGATTGCTTCTTTGAATTTATCTGCCGCCAAATACGACTCCACTAGTCCTTCGTAGGACGGAATATCACGTTGGAGGTCATTGGCACGAAAGAAAGATACCACAGCATGATCTGGTCTGTGGGAAGAGAGAAGAATGGACCCTCGCAAAAAGTGTGCAAATGCATGTTGTTGATTTAGGGATATTGCTTTATCCACAAAAGCTGTTTGGTGTGGGAAAGAAAATTGACAATTTTTTTATTAAAAATCAAAAACCACCCAGAAAAGGGGAAAGCCATATCTTGTTCACTTTTCAGCGCAAACTTACCGATTGCTTTTTCGTAATCATCCCTTGCCAAATGATACAAACTCAAGCAAACCCATGGTTCTGGCCTCTTATCATCAACATCTAGTAGGTCACACAACTGTCCCAACTCTTCTTCCACCCCACAACTACCCCCTGAACCATCATCCATTTTATCTCTCCCATGGAAAGAACTGTACTGATAATGCAAGTAACCACCCTGCCGCAACCGATGGGCATTCCTGCGGCTCATTCGCAACTGGTACAAAAGATGGGCATAGCGATCCATCCCATCAATCCAATGTGGGTCAAGGGCCNCCACCCCCACCTAATCATGCAATTTGCCCATGTTCAACAAGAACTTGGACAAATTGCATGATTAGGTGGGGGTGGAAAGGGCAGAGAGTTACCAGTTTTGAGAAATGTTCGTAGGAGGACGTGAGTTGGTTTTTCTGGAGGGTGGAGCAGGCCAACGCGTAGTCATGAAGTGGTACAAGTGGTGCAGATGCTGCGGTGATAGCACGTTTTGATTCTATTTTTTCGTCCTTTAATTCTGTTTCGGTGGTCGTCTCAAATTCTCCGGATTCTTGTTCCTCAACATCGAGTTTAGAGAGTGGATTACCCTCAACTGATAATTTCTTCAAACCCTCATTAATCAATCCCAATAAAACCCCCTCTGGACAACCCAACTTTGCCAAATGTTCCATAGCCTCCAGCGCATAAGGATCTTTCATCAAAGCAAACTTATACTCAAAAGTGGCATCGGGCAACCGTCCAGCCAAAGTATGGAGTTTTCCCAAGAGCATGTGAGATTCCAACGAAGAAAATGGATGTGGTTGTGGCATGGGCGGTTGCTGCTGCTGCTGCTGATCCATCATGGATTCATCGGTTTCGGTAGGAGTTCGAGGAAAAGATCGTTCCAAAATAGATGCCGATTCGATGATGGATCCCAAGTTGGATAGAGCCTGGCATTCTTTCACTCGTAGACTAGCTTCCCATTTGGAAGAGACGGGTCCAATAAGACCCATGGAGGACGACAATTCAGAATTCATAACCAGCTTTCCATACTCCTCAGATGTATCCGGAATGGGAGAGTCCATATCATCACTCTTGTCACCGTCGCTACCACCATCAGCATTGGCAAAGTCCAAAGATTGTTTCTTCTTCTCCCGCAAGTAAAAATAATGAACGCGCCAAGCAGCCTCGCGATAATACTCGACCGCACAACGATGTCGTTCCGTTGCGACTGCGCAATCGCCCAAAATTTCGAGTGTCACTGCCATTTGAATGTTGGTGGGTTCATCGCCATCGTCACTGGTAGACAAGTCTTCGTCGCCGGATTTGTCGGCATCAATGTTATTTTTCGTATTATTCGTATGATTCACATCATTCCCCTTTTTCTTGAGCATCGAAAGCTCCATTAAAGATAAGATTTCACAGCTCTTGTATTGATGGGAGGAGAAGAGACGGTGGGCTTGGATTTGAAGAGGTGTCATTGGATACGGAGAAGATGGCGAGCGTGACGACGAGTCATGGTCGGGGCGTTGTTCTGGAGTCGGAGGTTGAATCGGGCTTGGTGGCAACGTCTGGGACAGGTGCTGGTGTTGCTGGGGGTTATATAAAGAAGGCATGGTGGCGGTAGATTGTCAAAGATTATGTTAATCAGGTTGTGATGCCTAAATACAATACACTTTATGGTCCATTATTTTTACAATACCATGGTAGAGTACAATACACATAGCAACCCGGTTGTACTTGGGGAGATGGTCTTATCCCATCGGACTGATCCATGCCGGACAATACACCGGATATAATTTCCAGAATTACTGACCACATTTTTGGTAATTAAATTCCCTCACCAATGAAAAAAATGTACTAGGTAGTAGATAAAATCACAGCCAACTAATTATCAATAACCCATCCCATTTTTCTCCCACAATGGTACAATTGGCATGACATTGCCTCCAGAAACATCAATCAAAGTAATTGCTATGAATTCCATTCATCCCTACCACCACCTTCTCCCACATTACCAGGGATCAATCCGCTGTTACTGAGTAGATGTTTGATGCTGGTAGCATCCCCCAATTCACTGACGGAAGTTCAAAAATAACCCCCCATCCAGAATGTTGACTGTACCAATCATCAATGATAGTGCCATTGACATAGACATCAGTACCATCACCATTACTCACAACAACTTCCCAGTCTCTGCTGCCACCACAGCTCAACCCAATGTCACCATGGGTGCAATTAATGCCAGAGCCATTGTCTGGTTCAACAGCAGGCAAATAAATAAATACATCCACCCCATTAATTATTTTAACAAAAAAATTGTGAATGACAGTGTCATTGCCATAGCCATAAGCACTGTCACTGGTCACCCACAGTGATCACTGTCCAACTCCACCACAACAGTTCAACCTGCTGTAGCCATGGAAATCATCAATGCTAGTGCCATCATACAATTTATTGCCAGATCAAAGTTTATAATTCCCTCATTCTAATTTGATATCATAACAATTTCCAACAGCAGCATCATTGCCACAATAATCACTAGTGTTGCTATCACCAACAGAGTTTTTGCTGCATGAATCAATGATGTCAATGTCTTTGTCTGATTCATTGCTGGGCTATAAAAATAACACAAAAATCCAGCTGATTGGTGATTGAAAGAAAAAATCTTTTCAGAGACCAAGCAGGATTTTTTCAATGTATAGGTCAGAGATTTTACTGACGCATGTCTCAGGTGTCTAAGTACTGAAAATTCTTTGTTTCTAGCTATTTGTTTTAAAGTTCTCACAAATAATATCAATCAAACTATAAAAATAAAACATTGTCTTTCATAATCTACAACTAAAAATAGTATTACATAGTTTTCATCCTATGTCTTAATAATACATGGATGGTGGCAGTGCTGACATTGGCAAACACATCATCAGGTAGTGTAATGCCAGTGGAAGTGGAGGTGAAGGATGCAGTTGGTGACAGTGGCATTGGTGGCAAAAGTTACTCTAATAATGATAATGGTGCCATTATAAATTATGATCAACTTTGATGGGGGGGTCTATTTTTTTCATTCAATAACAAATAAAGCAACATCAGTGGAACCAACAATGATGGCAGCATCAGTGGTTGAATTGGCAGCAGAATAAGTGATGGCAATTGATGTGGTGGTTGAAGGAGGCAGCAGATATTTCAAGGGGTTCTGATGAAAGTCATGGAAGTAGTGGGCCATGTTGTTGGTGGATGTGTGATTGTTGTCAGACCATTGTTTTGGCTATGATTGTTTTATAAAATTTGAGTTCTTGGTGATGAGTGATGAAAACAATTCCAGGAAAAGTAGTCCTTAAAAAATGTATCCCGTGGATTGTCTTGAAAGAATAAGTCCGGTAAAACAAGACCGTACCTTATGTTACTACTAGAGACTTCGTTTTTGGCGATCGCAAAAAATCCGACGTGATCCGACCAAGCACGCAAGGGAAAATAATACTTATTCGACGAGTGTGCCAATTGCCAATGAAATCAGGGAGAATGGCAGAGGCCCATAATCAGACCATACCATATTCTTAGAAAACAATCACTATTATCTTCACCCCCGAAATCTAGATGAAGGGACCTTACCAGCATGTTCTTCCCTCCATCATTTGAGCCTCACTCGATCATAGAACCACAATGGTTCCCTCGTCCCATCAACGACAACATCGAAAGCTCGTTGGACCTCTTGGAACGCGCCGAGGAGGAACGAAAAACGCGGCTACGCAACATAGCACACGTCAGCTCCCGTGTTCCGATTGGCTTGGGAGTGCCCGGAGGAAGTGGCTCGGGGTCTGGTGGTGTCGGAGGAGGTGTGAGCGGTGGTGGCCCAGCAGGAGGAACTTCAAATTTCTCCGGTGGCACCCCCGAATCCAGCGGCAGCGGAAGCAATGCCTATTCTCGATACAGATATTATCCCCCTCCTTCTCCCAACTCTACTTCCCTCCATGAGAGAATGGAAGCCATGGAAACTCCGCCTTACATGGCCCCACCCACTCTTTCGTCGGCAGTTTCTTCTACTAGAAGAATGCGTCATAATCGAAGAGTGGTCGTTCCAAAACGTCCGGAAGCTTCATCGACACCCTCGGGAAACCATCGTTCAACCCCTCGTGCTACACCCCGTTCTGCTGCTTCGTCTGCGGTATCTTCGGTTGATAGATCGGCATCATATTCGCGCAGTGGGAATAATGTAGCATTTATGAATGATGCCACCATGGCAACTATGGCGACTGCAGCAATGGGTACTCCAACCAGGCGCACGCCTCATTCAGCTGCGGGTGTGCATGGTGCTGTCCGTTATGGTGTGGATTCCGACGCAGATACCCCTGAGATGGACAATACTGCTGATGTTGCCATGGATTCCTCAGATGCAGTAAACACGTCAGGGCTAAGCCATGAATCAGGAGCTGCCCCGGGTGAAATGACACCTTCCTTTCCTCACATTTCTCACACGGCAATTTCGCATATTTCTCCGAATGGGACAACCACATCCTTCCAACGGTTTGACACTGGCGAATCACCTTTCCCAGCATCTTCGTCTTTGTTTGGTGGCACTTCTTCGTTTTTCCAGTCACCTCCAGCTAGTGGATGGAACCAAGAATGGAACTCCTCGTTTTCACAATATGCTTCTGCGCCACAGCAACACGACCACCAGCCAACGCAACATAGCCATCAACACCATCATCACCATGCTGGATATTATCAACATCATCAACCCAACTTTGATTCATTGACTCCTATAGCTTCTACACCGCGGGAAACATCATCTCCTCCTCCCTCCGAGGGATTACATCCAGATACACCGCAGGATCCTTCATCGATGGAAACTCCAAGTTCCAATTACAGGGGGCAAGGTAGCCGGATAACTAGCAGGCAAACACCTGCTCAGCAGAGGAGGAATAGGCGACGTGGGTGGGAGGAAGCAAATAGATGACAGTCCAGATTTAAGGTCATGTTGATGTAATATCATCTTCTTGATCTGAATTTTTACAGAGAGCATCATTTTTTATGGCCGCCACACCAAATGGTATTTCCCAATACAATTTTCGGCGACGAAATGTTTCCTTAAGTAGAGGACCATTTGCAGGGACCTTTAAAATGCTAACATGCAGGATAATTTTAGCGTTCGTTTTGCCTCTACAATACCCATATGTCAATCCTAATATGTAATCAAAAATATATAGTAGATGCTGGAACTCGTCTCAAATTCAAAACCACTCTCTTCAAATCAATTGTCCATCCCATCAAATCGCTTCTTAAATTTTCTACTCTTAGAGCACGATCTAGAATAGGCTGTCACTCAAATAATGCCTTCGAATGTTGAACTATCCCAAAGTAGGAGAAACAATAGCAAGTACTGACATTCCTATTGACGACGGGTAAACTAAAACAACAGAAAAATGCCTTTGCGAAAAGAAAAAATTACTAGTTAAATCGCCCATGACGGCATCTGAGTTCTAAACTTCAAGAGTTTCTCTTTGCCATTCTCATCCGTTGACTTTAAGCTGTACTGAAGTGCATGCAACCAGATCCCCTGACTTCGAACCAAATATTCCATCAAAGTTCTTCTAAATACAGCGGTTTTTTGCTTTTCTCGCCTCAAATTCTTCGGCGCATCTGAATTTTCATCGTTGCCATCAGGGTCTTCACTAGATCCGGAGTTAAAAAGATTGGCAACACCTCGGCACCTAGCACACCAGACACAAGTTTTTTCAATGAAGTCGAGAATTGACTCACCCTCTTCTCTTGGCCTATTAGCAGCAGCATGGTAAATTTCCGCATCAGTTGCTGGTACATCTGCAACAGTTGAGTTTTCCGGGGAGATACCACTTATCTTCGTATTTTTTCCCTCGTCGTTTAAGTCAGAATAATTGCTGCTGTTGTTACTCTCATCCCCACGATCCAGCTTATCTAACCACTCTCTGGATTTTTTACAAACCTCTTTTCCCTCCTCATCTCCATACCACAATTCTCCACCGTAGCAGTGGTCGTTCGCAATTGGATGGCCCAGCTGCTGAAGGTGAAGACGAATTTGATGAGTGCGACCTGTAACTGGTTTGGCAATCACAAGGGATGTGTCCGAAGATTCGTCATATGACAGCAAAGTGAAGGATGTCTGCGCTGCCTTAATTCCTTTCCGGAATTTAAGTTTTTCTTCCAACTCAGGGGCAGTTTTGCTACCGCTGTCATTATTTAATATATGAGAAAAATCCCCAGCTTCGCATACCCCATTTTTATGACAAGCTATTCTACAAGGGCACGCAAAATTGAGCCACAACATTTTTTCTTTCACATTGATTGATCCCAAATCTGAGCCTGTCGCTTTTGCGATGATATTATCCTTTGACATTTCTGAAATTTGACCAAACAACTGTTGAACGGTGGCATCTTCCACAATCGACCCATTTTCATCAGTCACCCAATAGCCCAAAGCAGCACGAGACTGCGGCGTTGACAGAGCATCATCTTCGGTGGGAAGAAGGATACCTCCACTCCAACCAAAGTAGTCACTTCCCTCAAGTGGATTGCCAGCCTCTAATCTATGATTTTGACTTAGCTCAGCTTCGCCATAGAGACATGGTGGACGAATGGATTCATTGGAAAAGGTTTTTTCTTCTTTTCGTGATTTGCAGTGTCTAAATCTCCACGGGTGTTTCAGGTCATTGGCCCCTATTGAATTGATATCATCTTCATCCGTACCTATTTTGTCATCGCTGCCATTGTGATCAGCTCCTAGTCCAATTTTTCTTAAACTGAGAGGAAATTTCCCCTTTACCCGTGCCAAATAAATTTTTTCGCATCCTTCTCTTTCCATGATACATTTCCCAAGAGATCGTGCAAGTTGAGAGCTCTTTGCAATCAATGAAAGCCCAGAAGTTAACCGATCTAATCTGTGGACGGAAAACAATTTCCCGGTTCCATATAATTGTGGTTTCCAATGGGATAAAATTTCGAAAAGGGAATTGTAGTTGTAGCCTCCACAGGGATGAATGGGAAGAGTAGAAGGTTTGTCCACTACAAGCAGAGAATCGTCTTCGTGTACGATTTGTATGGGTGGAGGTTCCTGAGAGGTATCGTGTGTAGAATTACACGTATCATGATCAGCAAGTCCAACAGCTGGCTCATGTCGATGAACAGTGTGAGTCAACTCATCGCCTCCTCGAATTTTGTACTGACAGTCCACTCGTTTCCCAGATACCAAAATCCTTCCAGCTTCTACAGCAGCTTCGTAGTAACTTCTGGGGTAGCTGCCTTTTATAGAAAAAATGGGTTAGGATAAATTTGTGGTTAACAGTTCATGAATTAATGAGCAGCCCCACTTTACACTCACTTACCAAATTCTTCATGATAAATATCGACAACAGTACGACCGACCCAGCGAGCTTTCGCAAATGTAGCAAATGTGTACGGATAAGGGTGGACAATACGAACACGCCTGCAACTGTGTTTATGATGACCGCTCTCAATGACACCATTTCCTTTGTTCGAATTTGGGCCTTTTTCTTTTGCTCCATTGCCATTTGACAGTTCCGAAATGATGTTGAATGCTTGCGAAAGCGAAACCACATCCACACAAAGAATGCCATCACCTTCGCTCCCGTTTCCATTGCTGGTTTTTGCCTTCTTCAATTCACTTGATACTGAGTCTGCACTTCCATCACCAACTAAGCAACCGATGCCACCTCTTGGCCTTTTTCGATTGCGCTTGGATCTGGGCTTCATCGTTTTGACACACTTAGCACTTAGGCTTCTGCTTTTAGGGGGGAGAAAACAGAGTTTTAGGGGGCATTCCCCC